>JAHXMU010000057.1:842227-942518 GCA_019455685.1 Philornis downsi | reverse complement strand
AGAGGTATAAATAAGGCAAGTGTTTTGCGTGTTCGATGAAATTCTGCTATCGAAAAAAATGGATCAAAGAAGTTCTATCAAATTTAGTGTAAAAACTGGAATAAAGTGATCAAAAACACTTGCAATATTAACAGTTTCATACGGTGAGAGTACTCTGAGTCAAAAAAGTGTTTACAAGAGGTACAAGCTTTTACAGAAGGTCGAGAAGATGTGAACGACAACGCTCGCTCTGGGCGCCCCAGCACATCAACAACCGATAAAAGTGTTGAGAAAGTGAAGAAAATTGTTATGGAGAATCGTCGAATCACAATTAGAGAAGCTTCTGAGGATGTCGGCATATCGGTTGGTTCATGCCATGTAATCTTTTCGAAAATGTTGTCCATGAAGCGTGTGGCAGCGTAGTTCGTTCCAAAATTGCTGAATTTTGACCAAAAACAACGTCGCATGAGCATCGCTCATCAATTGTTGAGTGAAGTCAACGGTGATCCAGATTTGCTTAAAGGGTCATAACTGAGAACGAATAATGGGTATATGGCTAGGTCATAGAAATCAAGGCCCAATCGTTCCATGCCAAGTTCGATCAAATGTCAAGGTATTGCTCACTGTTTTCTTCGATTACCATGGCGTAGTGCACCAGGAGTTCTTACCACAAGGTCGTACGGTAAATAAGGAGTATTACCTTGAAGTTATGTACCACGGCCGGAATTGTGGAAAAAAATTCATGGCTTTTGCATCATGATAATTCACCTGCTCACTCATCTTTTGTTGTGAGAGATTATTTGGCTAAAAGCGATACCGTTATCATGCGTCAGCCACCGTATTCACCAGATTTGGCCCTCTGCGACTTTTTTCTGTTCTTAAGATTGAAGAAACCCATAAAGCAACAGCGTTTTGTGACGATTGAGGAGATTAAAATCGAATCGCTGAGAAAGCTGAAGGACAGGACCAAAAAGTGCATATCAGAACTGCTGCGAGGATTGGAAAAAACACCAGCGCATGTGTATTATATCTGAGGGATAAAATAGGAGATAAAAATAGAAATTGATGAATAAAAAAATATTTTTCTCTAAAAATGTTATTCGATTTATTGGACTCCATAAGAAATGTAAAAGTGTGTAAGGTTTTTTAGCAAGTTTATTGATAAAAAATAAATGGTGACCAAAATACGTCGGCCGAAATGGTCTGGAGATAAACGATTTTGGACGATAAGCCGTTCTTTTAGATGTGAGAATAATAGGAAAATTTCCATTTTAGTGGGTGGTCATTCGATGGCGTCTCAAATTTGCTTTTGAAAAATGCAAACTTTAAGAAAGTCAAAGTAATAGCTATTCGCAAACCCACTAAACCCTCAAGCAATCCTACCAGCTACAGACCTTCTTTTGAGCAATTTAAGAAAAATTATATGAAAAACTAATTCATAACAGGGTAGATGAGATTACCACGTCGCATAGGATAATATCCGGTGAGCAATTTGGGTTTAAAAGAGAACATAGCACTATTCACCAAATTGATAGAATAAAAAATAAAACAATTAGCAATAAACGCAACAGAAAGTCAGCGGGGTTAATATTACTTGACGTTGAGAAAGCATTCGACATTATATGGCACCATGATCTACTTTTTAAATTAGTTGTAGCAGATGTGCCAAAGTATTTGTATAAAAATATCGCCGACTTTCTAGACAACAGAGAATTTGCGGTTTCGGTTGGGCAGAGTATCTCGTCATTCAAAAGTATTCCGACAGGACTACCTCAGGAATCAATTTTTTATCACCAATTTTGTACTCGATCTACACTTCGGATTTCAAACCTTCTAAAGAAGTTGACATTGCTTATTATGCAGATGATAAGGCGTTAATTTCATCAAGCAAGTTAACAAACGTCCTCTTAAAGAAAATGGAAAGTAGTCTTATCGACTGCAACAAATAATACTATAAAAAATGGAAAATTAAGATCAGCGTTCACAAAACCCAAAACATAATTTTCCCTTTCAACAAATCTCCGAAAGGAATCCCGACGAGACCAATATAATTTGAAGGTAACACCACAGAAACTCAAAATGATGTCAAATATCTTGGAGTGAATTTAGATAAAAAAAACTCTTCTTCCAGAAACATGTTCAATCATCTTGGCCATGGCCAGTTTTAAACAGACGATCCAGTCTGAGCCTTAAAAATAAGATTTCTATTTACAAGTATGTTATAATAATGTGTAATGTAATAATAATGTAATATGGCACAACGCGCCAAAAAGCCACTTACGAAAAATGCAATTTCTTCAAAACAAATGGTTAAAAATGATTTTCAACAAACATTGGAGGTATCGCACATTTGCGCTACATGAGGAAACAGGATACGAACTTTTTAAGGATTATTTTAAAAGATTAAATAATAACTATTTTAATAATATTCTATATTCTCCTTTAAGAAAATGTAACGATTTATAAATAACTTAATAAGGGGAATTTATCAAACTGAAAATTTGCTACTTACTTTTGTTTTGCAAATAAAGGTTTTTTGCTTTTTACCTTCCAAATCGACTCTAACTCCATTTAATTGATTCACTTGTAATAACAAGATTTAGTTATTGCAATATCTTGGAATAAAACTCAAAAACAGTTCATAGTTATCTAATTTTTAGATTTAAGTTATTGCTGGATTAGTAAGAAAACCGAAATTTCCACATCTAGAACTTGAGCGTTCCATTTTCATTTCACAAACGTAACTCAAAGTAGTTTCACACCACTTCCAAGTAGGGACTACCATCAAGAGCTTTTCAAAAAAACGTCGACAATTTGCAGGGAAGGATGTCATTTATAGCCAGCTTCCGCCTCTTGCACAAACTGAGTCGAAGTCTGCATTCTTGAATAAATTTGTAATTAGAATCTGTTTTTTTTTGTTAACAATACAAATAAATTTATTGCTTTACCACGTGTTTCTTAACCCATCGTTGCTTCTCCTGCTGGCGTTTGCGGTACTTCCAACCGCAACATTACCAAGCTCTGACACGTATACACACACACGCCCACACACACACACACGCAAAAACCCATCCGGACATGACCAAATATAAAAGCTTGAAATAAATATCAAAATTATGGTCTACCGTAGCACAACAGAAATAACGGCAACGGAAGAACACGAGCCACAGTTGAAGAAACATGAAAAGTCCATTAATATCGAGGTGGAAACAAGAATCACATGAAATAAACACACAGAATTTTGAACAGTGGATATTGGAACGACGAACACAGTGACGGGCGGAAGGAAGCAAAGACCGCCCACAAATTTCATGAGTTAGCTTCTCAAAAAAAGGGGAACCCACTTACAGTTAACACCTATTAATACTGTTTCATTGCTTACGCTCCCCAATTTTTAGGATTTGCGCTGCTATCACAAAAATTCGCACATATTTCATATGTGGGCGGGTGGAAGCAGAGCAATTTCCCTCAAATTTTCCTTTGCTCGCTTGTCGCGTTAACAAATAGAGTAGAAAAATTAAGAAGGCATTGAAATATATTTAGCGCATAATACTCACATGGCGTACATAAACTTAACCATTCCCAAAACCACTTCATCCTTGGCCAACCCAACGACACACAGATAAGGCTACATATTTCACATTCGGACATCATTTGCTCATCAGTTTGATATACGATGGAATCTCGCTGTCAGAGCCGTTCATTTATTTCGCAGTTTGTGCTTTGTGTCATTTCTCTGCAGTGCCGCCATATTGTCGCGGTTCCTTTCGAACTTGAGGAAGCTGATTGATTGGATATTTTATACGGTAACGTGAAGGCCGGAAAAATGTTTTGAAATATGCGTAACGAAATTGTGTTAGAACATGCTGGTAAATGTTTATTAAAATTTACATATTTCACTCAAGCCATACTCGAGGGGAGTAGAGATTGTGGGTTAGTTAGATATTTTGTTCAAGGATAATGGATTTCTAAATGCCAAAGCTAGTAAATTACACTGGAAGCAGCCTTTGAAAATCAATTAATCCTACAAGTGGCAAATGTTGAAAAATAGATTTTCAACGATTAAACTTTTAAAATTTCTTTGAAAGACGAAAATCAGCATGTGGTCATTTGCAACTAAGTGAAAATATATGTTAAACTTTTAATAGATATTGAATTGACCGTCTTCAAATGTATATTTAATATGAGGCATACAGTTAAAGAACAAGATTTGCAGCAGGGTGCCAAAATAGTATAATATTCTTGAATAAAAAATTGGGTGAAGGAATAGCAGCTGAATGATTGCAGCTGGGGCAAATCGACCGTTGTTGTTACTGCTGCAATCAATTTGATGTGACGATCGACACTGGACCCGGTTGGAAATTTCTAGAGAAGGTTGTGGACTGCATTTTGGGATTGAGGTAATCTTCTGTACCGCTGTTAAGGCAAGTCGAACTGCTGATGAATGTTATGACGCCTTTTATTCAGATAATTTCTCAAGAGATTTGAGAAATTATTTGTTTGAAAGTTTGAAATAAAAGAAATTATGAAATTAATTTCAATTCAGTGTAAGTATATTTGGGAAGCTGTGATGCTAACCGCTTGAGCTATGCAGAGTAACTACTTTTTGGTTTTACGATTTATGGTAGTTACAAGCGTAATTTCTGGCTTTCGTTAAATATTATCTGACATTTTCCTTATGAACAATTCACAATATCTTTACCCCAAAAAGGGCAAAAAGGTACATTACATTAGGTACGTTCATGGAACGTTTGCAAATTCATTTTAAACTCATTTTTAATAAGTTTTGATAAAAAAAGAAAAGTATAAACATCAGTTTTAACAAGTTTTGGCAAAAAGGTAGGTATAAACATCATGTTTATACAATTTTAAAGGCTGCAACATTTATTTATTGGCAGTTAGAAGGCACTTCTTATGTTTACTTCTTGTGGTTTGCCATCTGAAAAGGTGCTATTGGATATATAATTTTGTTGTCCTTGTGTCAGTGAAAACGTAACATGATAACATCATACTATACAAATAAAGAGCCAGCCATGTGAGTTCATACATCTGGTCGAAATTATAAACAAAAACAATAAATTGTGTTTGCGAATGATTAATTTCTACTCTTGTGATATTGGTGATATCTTCCTTTTACTCATTTTATTTGTATGAAAGACAGCGCTGCTATTTTAAGCCAAAGAATTATCTTGTCTCGTCACCAATTGTCTATTTTTTACTATGCTCAGAGTCTGTATTGACTTGCGAGTGCCTTCTATGTGAGAACTATAAATGTAGGCTTTTCGCTCGAGGTCCTGCATAACTCTAGCTAATGGCGGGCTACGAGTGACTTCCAAGCTAGAAGAAAGGTCTGGGAGAAATGGTTGAAAAGCCACCGAATAAAAAATTTCCTAATATTTTAAAACGTCCAATTTTTGCAAATACCTTCAGCTCAGTACAGGACAGATATCTATCTATTTTCGGAAATGGATCAGCCAAAAAAAAAAAATTCTTTATTACATGGTTTCAAATATTTTCAAAAAATTTTAAATAGAAAATCGTTAAAATGCGAAAACATCTACAGCTAGGACTTATTGAGACACATAGCAAGTTTTGAGAAAGCCGTAGCCCTCTGTGATGTGAAGAAGGGCCAGAAAAGTTGATAGCTGACATTGATTGATTTTAAATTATTTTAAATAACTAAATCGCGAATGTGTCCAATTCTTGAAAATAGATAATTCAATGTAATAATAAATAAAAATTCAAAATAACCACATTTTTTGAGTTTCCAGAGAGCTTGGGAAAAATGGCATTCATTGCTCAGTATCAACAAATAAAAAAAATCAAAAAATAGTCTATTACTCGAAAAGCGATGGGCAATCGACATAACAACCAAATTTGAGCTCCGCAGAAGTACTTTTCGGCAGCAGTTTTCAATGTGTTACACATTTTTTTAGATTGGTAAAATAAAAAAAGACAGCATATCACAACAGAACATCAGGTGATGCACTTAGTAAGTTGTTTAATGGTAGAGCCTTCACTTTATCATAACTAATGTTTTTTTCATATCTTACATGGATAATTTTGCGACAAAATTTCTTAACTCGGTTGCAGGAAAAGCAAGAGTGTGACTCAATAACAGGTGTGCGATCAAAGCTCAAGTGAAACAAATCATGCTGATTACCCACATTTTTATGATTGCTTAGCCCTGCGTTATAACGAGATTAAATAGCACCATCATGATTTAAGAAAAACAATGTTGCAAATTCCACCTACTGGCAAAGGTATTTAATACCACTGAATATTTAAACAGTAAACAGATTGACACATGTCGTCGTTAATTGACAATCCGATTGGCAAAAATTTTACAAGGCCATGGCTGAATTTGGTATTCCTGCGAATCTTATGCGTGTTTGAAGGCTGACATTGACCGTAACGAAGTCTTTTGTATAATAAAAATGGGCAAACATATTAGTGATTCCTTTTTATGAAAGGTTCCTCTTTTATATCAAAAGCTGTAGAACGTCACAATAGACGCGGCTCAATAAAAGTTTACTTATGCGTTTTTGCAAAAAAAAATCGGCAAAAGTAAATCTAGTGGAAAAGAGAGGAGAGCCGTGTTATATGATTCGATTTCCAGATGGTCTAAAGTTGACTACTATAATTTTGAAGTAGTAGATGTTTCCATTTTTGCCGCAGCATGAAAATTAGAAATTAGAAATTCCAACTGTACCAGACACCTGTCTTGTTTTACGCGCAGAATCCTGAGTTATGATGCAAACAAACGAATCAGTTCGGGGAGTTTTTAATAGAAAAATGCTCAGCGAATATTTAACCCATTATCGTTAACCATGAATCATGCGCTGTATCCCGAAATGGAAGTGTATTATAAATCAGTGAACTCGACAGGCAGTGCAGGAGAGGGCAACCAAAACGTTGGTGGAAAAACCATGGAAGGTGGATGTGTTCGCCGTGTAACGGATATAAATTTCTGTAATGTTGGCACGTAATTAAGTAAGGATAAAAGAACAGTTTGAAATAATAAAAGTGATTAACTATTGAGAAGTACCGTGCCTTAGTCTTTAATTACGAAGATTTCTATCACTTCAGTACGACTTATTTATATTTATTAACATTTTCATACTGATAGTTCAAACCCTTTTTCTCGTACTCCCAGTATTGTTTTTGAGTCTGAAGAGAGGCTTTTGATATTTGAAAAAACGTCACAAGTCTTACCAAAAAAAAAAATATATATATATATATACATATATATATATATATATATATATAAATGATTAGTAAATAAAATGCTTCCTTTCTCATAAAAGAAAGGCATTTATTAAACTTATTTTTAAATGGGAAACTTGTTAGGTTACCGCATCTGTTTCTAATGTTAAGACTGCCTACAATATAAAGTTAAGTTTCAGTAGCAGTATTACCTCCTTACCTAAATGCCATTTTGTCTACTCAACTACACCCATTCTCAGTCAACGGCATTGGTAAGAAATAGTGGTTAAAGAACGAAAGCAGTGAGCAGCTTTGAGGATTCTACAAACTATTCGCATCTGAAAATAACACTCAACCGACGCAGATAACGGTCCCAAATTCCTAATAGTATGCTTGTACTACTAATACATGTTAATCCTCTAAAAAGGTTTTACTACTTTTCAAAATGATATTTCTCCCGGTTGGTACGAATAATGACGAATAGCAATCAAGCGCATATAATCCCGCAATAATCATAATCAAAAATGTAATCTTTTCAAGATTTACAGATTTCACAGGATAATTTTGTTAGAAGTAGACATTAAGACCCCTACAAACTAAGAAACAAAAACAAATCCATTCCATGAATGAGATATGGGAGAGCTTCTCGGATTCAGTGAGCTTACGCCCATCATATTTTTAGACACATTCAATGAGGCCTTCAGTTTAACGACGATTCCGAACGTCACAGTTTGAGAAGCATTTACAAGACTTGTCGATTACTGGACTACTCGAAATGTTCGTCAGACACATCGCGTATTGTGGGCGTTTCTCGTGTAGAGCTTGGTTCAATCGCATTAATTGAAGTCGATAACGATCCCCAGCTCGCAACAAATATCACCGACCTGGTCCCACCAAATACAGAGCATAACCTTCGCAGCGTGAATATTCGGCCAAGGCGACGACGTGGAAGCATAGCCTGCCAGCTCCTATGATTTTATTTTCTTTGGATTGCTGTAATGAATCCATTTTTCATCACCCACTACAATACGATGAAGAAAGCCCTTCTTTTGTCGTAGAAACAGTTGTTCACAGGCGAAAAAACGACGATCAACGTCTCTTTTCTTCAACTCATAAGGAAGCCAAGTTCCTTGATTTTGAATCATTCCTAACGCATGCAATCGCTTGGAAATGGGTTGGCGGGCAATTCCTAATGCTGAAACAAGCTCTACCTAAATTTGACACGGATCCCCATTAAGCAATGTCGTTAATTCAGTGTCTTCGAAGGTTTTTCGGTTTCCTTCATGCGAACAGTCGTCAACATCAAAGCCACCGTCTTTAAAGCGACGGAACCAATCTCGACACGTTGTTTCAGCATCTCCTTAAACGTTTCGAAGCTCACGATAAGATTCAGCCGTCGTTTTCTTCGATTGAAAGAAGAAAAACAATACTTGACCCATATGACGATTATTTGGCACAAAATCATACATATTCACGCAACCAAAAGAATATGACGTCAAAAGGAAATCAGTATTGTGTCTAGGCGGTATGTTTACCATATGCCCAATTCCTGCAAACAGCGGGACCTTAGTTGCGCACCTAATACAATACACAACATTGTGGTTTAGGATATATTGAGACGATGCTGGTGATTCCAATATCCGTAAATATCGGATTTACCGCATACAAAATATATACTAATCAACTCAATAACATTTGGAATCGATATGGGCATGTCTGTTTTTCTGTCTGTCCGTATATTTTTTTTATTATTGATTACTGTTTTAGAGGAATTGAAAACGCGCATTATCGATTAACGTCGTGATAAAATTCCATATGAAACTGGCATTCAACCTTTTTTTTATAGTTTCTAAAAGCCACCATTTTTTTGCAATTCGATTATACATCGAATACATCGAATTTGATTAAAAATGCAGAAAATGCGCCACATCAATTAATGTTTTACTATACCTTTCATAGAAATAAAGCGTTATCGATTGGCTTCATCACTTCCACGCTTATGTTTTAATGAGAATTTGTTGCGTTACGTATCAACGTCTCTAAAAGGACAGTTTCGTATACTATGATTTAGGGTGTATTGTGCCTAACTATACGCCTGTCTAACTTTGTGACTGTACACTTGTTTGTTGTTTAATTTTAGTTAAATTTGTGTTCAGAATTGTTTGGTAAATTATCACGCAGAAGTAAACGTCGTATAGAAATTCTATGAATTTGTTTTAAATGTAATGAATCTGCAGGGGTATTTCTTACGCCTTCCGCCGCACTTGGCGTGAAGAAGAGGAGCATTTTATTCACGTACCCAAAAATTAACGAGCTGGTGCAGTTTGTGGTCCAGAGGCATAATTGAGACATATTTTTTGAAAATGAAAATGAAGTTGTAATTGCCGTAAATAAGAAACTCTATTTGTGATTGCATTAGGATATTTCCTGGAACAACGATATGAGTCGTCAACCAAAATCTTGCTATGTAACTCCATTGAATTAATGGGGTTATTTAAAGCGACAATAGACAAAAAACACTCAACATCCTTGAAATCAGTAATATTTGATTTATTGACTAAAAATCCTAATTATTAAAAATCAAATTTTAAACTGTCAAAAACAAGAAAAGAGTAATAATAATAATAAAACTTAATAATAAATAATAATAAGATGTACATTGATATCGTATGCTATTTTATTTTAATTTCAAACTAAAAGTGCATACGTCTTATTAGATCAAACTTCTTTTGATTCTTTGAAAGTTTGAATTTTAGAATATTTAAACATTTAAATATTCTCCCATATTTGAACTGTTGAATATTTGTATGTTTGAATAGATGTAATTTCGAATATTTCTATATTTAAATGCATGCATATTAAATTTCCTCAATCTTTTTAATACTCTGTGTAGTTCCATGTAACGAATGCGCCCCCAATTTGTTCTCATCCCTCCATAGGGCTACACTTGAAAGGAGGATTTAACAACAATAATTTCCACTGCTACTGTGTGAACGACAAATACACCCGCCCCCTCAACACAAACACGCACACACAGGCTCACACTAATGTCAACACAGAATGTATAAAATATGAGTCATGTTTTCTGATTAATTTGGCAAATAATCTAAAAATATTAAAATTCTATCCGCTACGCTGTCTAGAAGAGTTGCAACGACAACGTCGACAGCTGACAATTTGCTACACTGCTGCAATGGTTGTTTGTCGTGACTGATTTGTTGTACTAAGTCCTTTTCTGTACGTGGTGTCCTTTTAATGTAGGGATGGGTTGAAGGATAATGTTTTAAGGACAAGAATTAGGGGATGCTGGACCCAATTGATGATAATTTTGTTCCTTCAAAGCTAATGAACACAGCAGCAGCAGCAACAACACTCCCATTATTTTCCCCGGTATGATTAACAGCGGAAAGGATGAGGATGAAAATACCAACATTCAAGTGGCGGCCGCTTTTTCTTGTGCATTCCTGACATTGAGAGTGAAAGTGAGTGTGTCGGCAAATTTAAGTGGTAGGATGTTTAGTATTATGCGTGTGTGTGTGTGTGTTTAGCGGAGCCATTGTGTATTAGTGTGTCTATATTTGTATTGGATATTGGATAAGACAAATGTTTGCTGTAATTGTAGACGATAAAATGAAACCAATTAACTAACGTCCAAATACTGGCAATTGGGTTGACGTGAAAAGAACGATGCAAATGCTGCAAATGGGAAAGAAAGAGAACGTATTCAAAGCTAGGAAAGAAAATCCTCTGTGAAGTTTAGCGGGGCTTACCTAACCACGATGAAGGATTTTGGCAACATTAAAAAGGGACTGAGATGGACGGTGAAAAAGTGATAAATATAGGTGGAAAGGGGGTGAACGCATGCACAGAAAAAATAAAAAAATAAGAACTTTTAATAAATTTAAATTTAAATTAAAAAAAAAGTTCAATGAATCAAAAGCTGGACATTTTCGGTTGATACTACACATTTACATAATTTGCTTATAGGCAGAGATACCAATATCATCGATTCAGCTACAAAGGGAACTGCAGATGGACTTGTGGCGGAGTCGGAAACGCGTCATCGTTGTGGGTGATTACTGAATTGACTGCTACTCCCACCAAATACAGGGTGGCGCACCAATTGTGTTACAATAAAAAATTTAAATAACGTTTTTTAATCGATATATTTCATTTATTTTTTATTGTAGAATATGCAGTCAATTTTATTTTATATAACTAGTTGGTTATGAAGATGTTAGACCGTAAATGACCTCCATGCTCATTCATGTATATGCCACATTTGATTACAAAATTATTCATTGCGGCATCGACCCAATTATTGTTTTAATGGACTGCTTCAATTTAGATATATTCCTTGGATTCGTTTTGTACATCTCTTGCTTGACATAACCCCTAAAAAAATTCCGATGCAGTCAAGTCAGGTGACCATGCGGTCTGGCCATATGGGGTCTCCGCCATAACCGGTTTGGTTATGTGGGCAGTTGCTCCATCTTACTGGAACCAAATGCTGTTGAAACGGATACGTCTTTAGCGCAGTTTTGGGTAAAAATCTTCTTTCAACATCTTTAAATAACGGTCCAAATTGACAGTTGTCAGTAGCACGATTCGTGCATTGACTTAAATATAAGTTAAATAAGGCAATATGTATGGTTGGCGAGATTTTATGTAACTTCAGGCTACGAATTTGGGATTATAGTGGAAAATCAAACTGCAATAATTTAGTAAATTTGTGTGCGAATAAGTAAGGCAACGCCGCCCATTTTCCTTCTCAGTACTTAAGTTGTCAAACGTGTGGTATATAGAAAATTTGATCGAATTTGGTGCAACCGATTGAAAGATATGGAGGTAAAAATATATGGGTTAAATTGTACAGAAAGTAGCAAAAGCGGCGTGGTTAATTGTTCGGGTTTTCTCCGATATTGTGTTGTAGAGAATTGCCGACTAGTTAGAAATTACAAAAGATTGCAGAAATTCACTTTGTTTCCATTCTGGGATCTTATTTTGCCAAACGCTCAACGTGTGGCAAGTTTGACTCAATTAAGTGGAACCGCTTGGGAGATATCTTGGAAATTTTCCCTGATTCAGTGCTAAATTTGACTAAGTTTAGTGCAAGTGGTGCGAAACCAAATTCAGACAATTTTCAATATTTTGTAGCATAATAGCTCGATAACTATCAGGGAATACTTACCACAGTTATATTTTCTTTTCTTCAAGCTTCTGACGTTTATTTTAGGTTCGCGAAATGTTGACAGTCATATAAATTTTGCAGCGAATATTTCACGAATTACGGAAAACTATGTCAGAATATGTATACCAAGGGCTATTACAAAACTATATTCAATATATTGCCAAACGACAAAAAGTCTTATTTTGTCACATAATTATCAAAAATTTTGTAAGTTTGGATCTTTGAGGTATTCGGGCTTTTTTATTTACTTCAATGTTGGAGCGAACATTCTGAACATTTGGCAGCGTTTTTTTTATATAGTGAGTCAATCTGAAATTTTGAAAAACACTGTTCCGATATGTATGAGATGATGTAGTCAAACGAACTGTCGACGAGAGATTCATAATCAACAAGGATGTGGTATATTTCAGTCTGCTGTTGTTAAGGTTGTTCAGTATTGCTTTAGCTCACATCAATGAACTTTTTTCTTTCTACCCAGTAAGGAAAACACGGCAAGGTGGATAACATCAGATACCAGCACCTTTTAAGGCTCTTTTGCTATTTTTTTGTAATTTTCAATCCAATTAATAATAATAATATTTAAACTACGTCAACCAGAAATATTATTTAGTATGATAGCATAACTCACATTGCAAATTGATTCTTAAATTGCATTATCATTACTGCTACCCATCAAACTATTCGCATATTTTTTTTGCAAAAAACCATTTAAAATATTTGTCACAAAATGTGAATGTAATAAATAAACTTTTAACAAAAACATTCTATTAAAAACAGATTCCTCTCCCCAGGCAATGTCGTCATACAATATTTGCAAAATATCAACACATAATTCATGTGTGCATAAATATGTAGCAACACTGCCATCATGTACACAGACCGCATATACTCGTACACAGCACTTTCGACCCACTTCCCCCCTTGGCCTGAAATCTAAGGAAATCGTTGTCATTAATCATTGAGATAACGCTGCATAACGCAACACGACATAGAAGTTTGTTTGTTTGGAAATAAACCTTTTCAAATGGGTTTCGGAAATACATTATAAGCTTTAAAAGCCAAATCAAGGCTATGTGTGTGCGTGTGTCTGTGAATGAACTTAGAAAATAAGGTATCTCCCTGCTATAAAGGATATGGATGTTAAGAGACTTATAAGGAAAAGGACGGCGGCTGTTGTTGGTTACTCTGCTCTTTGTTCGTTACATGGGCCTGTGAGATGGGCGTGGGAATTATTTGGGTTAGTTTGATGAGCCTTTTGTGAGTGATGCTGGCAGTCAGTATAGAAAGGAAATTGCTAAAGATCTTAATATAATTATTATTACCATCATGAAGGATATTAGCGTTGCTATACAGATGGTGTGAAAGAAGGCTTTGGGAAGTGGCTATAATCCATTGCTAGCAAATTTCTATTTGACTTTGGCATGGGAATGGATTGGTTCAATCACGTAGTCGGTTCTGACGAGACCAATCTATGTCACCCTTATATGAAGTAAACTTGTCACTTTAGCATGTTGTGAACGCGTAGCCGGAAACTTTGAGACATACGCAGTACAGGCTTAAAAGTAAATATTATATGATAAACCTAAAGGAAAATGCATCATGTGAATATGTTACCAGAGTGGCGGAAAAATATATGCACAGCAACTTATATGCATGAGCAGGACTATAAGTAATAAGTCTATAAGTTGCAGGGCAAACATTGTGTATTTATTATAGTCATTAATTAAATCTGGGCGTAGGACTTGTGCCCAGGTTGAATCAGGACCTCTTCATGGTGGCGCTCAAGCATTCCATAATTCAACTTTCAGGCCGTGGATAATTTGATCCGGCAATAAACTTTTTGGTTGGATTTCTCACCTAGCATCGGTTGTAAATGCCAACGAAAAGGCAAGAAGTAAAAAAGAAACGGCAATTATATGTGTAGGACTAAAACCACCGTCACCAATAAAATGCAATGGACACACTAAGGATGCAGTCTACCTATACCTACTTATAATTGGTAATAGAATTAGTCATCCAGTGGCTACTAAATTTTTTATTACCCGGATGGGTACATATGCCCCGCGACATGAATAACGTTTTGGATAACTGCAAAGCAAGCTAAAAATCATGGCACTTCATGCCTCCGGAATAGTGGCGCTCTTTTCCAACAGACTCTCCCAATTACTACAACACAACGTCCCTAAACTAGTATTCCTCACGTATAGTTGCAACGTATTACGCACTCGAATTTAATTTAATTTAATGGATATGAAAAATCTTGGTACTATAAAGAATGCAGCATAGCTTCTGAGGGAAAGCATACTGCAAAATTATATATGCTATAATGTGAGGGGAAGATAAATTAAATAAAATAAATAAAAACGAAAGTATGCGAGCATCCTTCCCCCGAACGGCAGAACTAAAATCCGGCCACGGGCACTAACGAATTATTGCAAGTATGAAGATAAATATTTAGCAAATTTGAAGACAGTGCAAGAAGTGATATTATTGCAACTGTCGACAATGGCATGGCCTGGGCACGATCGAGCTGAAACGAAATCAAAGTAGGAATGTTATGGATCAAACATAACATCAACTATTAAAGGCCATATGTGACGAGCATTTAATTAACCAAAAGCTTTCTTTTGAACACGAATTTGCTAAACAAAAGCATGTCCGATAATTGGAATCTGATTTGTGTCCTGAATTTATTGGTTTTAGTCGACATTTGACCAGTCGGCATTTGACCAGATACACTACGTCAAAGAAAAATAACTAAGGACACTGCCGACAATCCGCTAAGGCAAACCCCAAAATTGTTATTCATTTCTCACTCCCGATTTATAGAAACATGTCTCTCTGTTACGCCAAATGTAATTTTTCTAAAGACATCAAATGGCGAGCATGTTAGTCCTTTAGTCTACGTTTGTTGCCAGTTTCTGCTCAAAGACTGGGATGGCTGCAGCAAAATCTTGCAATTTTCTGACTAATAATGTCTACTCGTATATTCTATGCAGGTAACAGGCGAGGGAAGAGTAAATCTACATATACTCGTATAAATAGTTGACGTAGGCATACTTATTTTGAAATCTATTAGTATTTCTAAAAAAATAATGTACTCTTAGGTGGTAGGCTATCGACTTTCATGCTTTCAAATATTATTACGCAGCTGCAACGTAATTATTTTTTGCCTTATTTAGAATGCAACGCAAAGAGATGGTGTTCTCTGTTCGAAGTATCGTAGTTATCATACAACGATCATATTTAATAAATTGAATCAATTTATTGTGAAAACAAACAAATTTTGTACGTTTTAGAATTGTTGAAAATGAAAACATCATTGTATGTTATTGTCCTGTAACAAAATTGTTAAAATCTGTCGAATTTTGAAATATGATACAATAAAGTATTCTGTCTGTAGCTGCTTCTGCAAGTGTAATGTTTGATTCAAATGACTCATGTGTCGTCCTTGTATTCGTACATATGAAGTTTTGTCTAAATGTAAATATATAATTTTCTCCTTTGTGGAGAAATTTTCATAATCTGCTATTAGCCGTTTCTTTCTAATGAAAAATAGCTCAAAATTGATCATTGCTGAACGGCGAATTTCAATGAATGCAATGAAAATATTTTTGTCCATCTTTTTCTACCTTCACTCGAAGACTGAACATTTCTGAAGTCAATTTTAACCGCCGAATCCGATGACGCTTCTCTTTCCTGCAACTGTGACATATATGCGACCGACTGCAGCACTACCGTTAGTATACCGACTATCGTTCATTGAACTGTGGATTCGACCATCGATATGTTTTTTCAGTGGCAGTTACCTCGATGTGCAAATGAGTTGATGAGTCTAGCAAAGATTACCAAAGTGACTTTCGGAATTCTTTTTAAAATAGTGAAATTGGTTTCATATAAAAAATTGCCATATTCCACTTGCGTATTCTGGCGTTGTAGACGTCATTACGAAAATTCCGAGTTATTACTACAGCCTTCTCAAGAATTAAGGGAGGAGTTAATAGAAAAGAGTCTGGTGGCAAATGGGAATGAGATCAAGAAATTAATTTCGAACAACAAAGAGCCCTCTCGTTCGGAACGTTGACAACTAGAGCTTTGGAGTGATGGATGAATTCGTCCACCTGAAAATTGATGTGAGTATAGACTTTGGAATAGATCTAATGACAAAGCTCTGTCCCGATGAACAGTAATCAAACTGTTCCAGACATTAGGCCTGACTGTCTTATTCTGTGGCACAGAAGTCTAGGTTACGACTCATGTGGAAGAATCAGTTCTGGGACTGTTCGAGAGAAAAATATTGTGAAAAATATACAGACTTATCATCGTTAACGAAAAGTATTGGTATCGCATCAATCATGAATTATATAAACAGTACACCGGCATCCACCATTTGAAGAGCCAGCTTTTTGAAACACTGCTAAATCTTGGTGTGACGGATTGGAGAAGAAGCGCAAAATCCGCACGAGATTGGAATTATTTTCTTCGAGCGGTGTATAAATGGTGATGATGTCTATTCTAGTCGATAAGTGAATAATTTAAAGATTTACTAAAATTTTTTTTTCGACTCTTGATATAAAGAATTGCCCATTTACTGCAATTGTCTTTTGTGTTTGAGCCACAATTTATGTCGCTATATATTTTTGACTGGCTCGGTTGTTAGAAGATGCGACTGCCGATTGTACGATCGTGGGTTCGAATTCTGATACAACTGTCAAAGCTTTCTTTGAGTAGCGATCATCTCGTAGGCGAGTAATCGCCGTGTCTAGTAAAAGTTTCTGAAACTGGCGTTCAGAATCGTTGTTAAGTCCTAGGACCTGCTCAGTGAGTCTAGAAATAGAATCACTTCCAGAATCATTTCAACGGTGCACATCGGTTTGTACTTTAGTATTAGACATCAATGCACATTATAAGAAACGATCTATTTTCTACATTTTGACTTAACTACTATAGGCTAAAACGTGAAGCGTCGCGTATCGAGGCCGCTTTGACAAGAGTCAACAACACACAAAAATAGAAGTTGTGTAGAATGAAATAATCAAACATTGAATAATAAATATTTATTGCCAAGTGATTTAGAAATTCTAGAAAAATGTATTCGATGAGGCCATCTCCAGTTTCAAGAGTCATATTGGGAAATGTCCAGCAAAACAAATTCAATAAAATCTATACAGTATCTTTTGTATGCTGTTTAATTTTGCATACAAAATAAAAGTACAACCATGACTAACAATTCATCTGCAGTTGGAAAAGTGTAAAGATTGTTAGTATATTTTGTTTAACAATCGCTATTATTTGAATTGTTTAATTTGTTGTTATACATTTTTCAATAGAGAGATGCGGTTGTCGTAACAGGTTTTGTATGAAAGCGGAAAGAATAGAACAATTGGAATGTTGCTGCTGTTGAACTGACATTTTTTGTGGTCTATTTGAACAAAAAAAAAATACAATTTTAACGGAAGTGAAAATAAAAATTCGTTTTTGTGAAACAACTTGTGTGCACCAGTATTGGAACTTGTAAAATATTTATATTGTTATTGTGTGACAATTCGCTATTGAGTGAGAAAAATGAAATTGGCCAATAATAACCATGAGCTTTGAAATGAAATGGCCGCTTTGTACAAAAAAAAAAAAAAAAAAAAAAAAAAAAAACATTTCCAAAACATTGTGTGTAAGTTAGTCGTCGGCAATATTTCATTTGAACTAGCAATATTTACACTCTGAGGGTTTGGTTACAGATTTCTCTAAAGATGCCGACATTTCAATAGAAGCAAAAAAGTCCAGCTTCAATGTAAATGTGTTTCAAACCCGCAATCTTTTATAACACATTTTGCACAGGAATAGATAGCAACAGCAAAACGGCTAAGGAGGCAGAACAAATATTTGTTGTATACGCTTCACATGCAGTGGTTGAAGAATTCAATTAATTTTAAATCTTATGAGTTATTATGTCCTTACTCATTTAAGAAATAATGTTTTTTATTAAGAATTTTAAATGGTTTTGAATTTAAATGGTCTCCACACTTGTTGTTGAGCATCATTGTTCATTCTTGACTGAAGGATTACAGTAAGAATTTCCTCAACTATGGTTTGAATGCTTTACTTTGAACCATCCAAATCTGTTGGTCCTGTTTTGCTAAAATCAAGTCAATAGAATGTAGTATTATTTGAAATCAGAATTTTTGTTGTAATCCTGCCATGACAGCTCGACTTTGTAGCAAATTGCGCTTTGCTGAAATATCTAATCTGCAACAGTTAAAACAAACTTCACTCTGCTGAAAATTTTCAGAGGGTGACATAGTATTGTATTATCTTTTTATTCACTATGATCGACACCAGACTGCAGCTGACATAAAACATTACTCAAAAATGATTACGGTTCAATTAAAGAAATCTAGCCTTTGTATTAAGAAAATCAAGAAAATCTAAGCACTTTGAAACCCATTTCCCTTTCGAATTGACTCTTATTTCTTATTCCCAATCTTGCAAACTGGCGGCAGATGGCCATTAATACTATACATTACATTGTCTTTGTGGAAATTTTTCACAGATACTAAAAAATCGTTGTTTTCTGTTAACAGTTTCACAGCTTTTATGCAAATCATTTTTAATTAGACATGTTTAGCATGAGAACACAATAATGACACTGTTGCTACTTATTTAGCATATCGTTTAGGTGCTTCAGATTAACATGAAAATGTAGCCTACTTTAGGGCACTTTAAATGCTTATGCTGTTTTTTAACTAGTCTCCCAAACAAATGCAAACAATTCTTGCTCGAAAAGACTATTCTCTTAAAGAACGGGGGATGGGCAAAGACAAACGAACGATGCTATCAAGAGTGTTAGGTACGAAGGGTCAGGTTGGATGACAGTCAAGAAATCTACAAAAGTTTAAGTAGTTGTTTAATGATGTCTAAGCATCTGAGACGAACTTAAATTTGAAGCACAGTACGCTGACAACGTCACGACAAGGTGTCCTACGATGATGCAGAGGCAATGAAATGACAAAGAAAAATAGAAATGGCAAAAACCACATTATCATCAGTTGCTCCCACCTGACCCTTCCTCTGGTAAACCCAACACTCATGCACTTGCCGACTCACTTAGTACACATAAGAGACATTATCGTCATAACCAAAGTGGAAGTATACGATTTAAGTGAAAATGCTCTCAACTATTAACAGCCAACAACAACATTGACTGGTAGTCACAGAGATCAAGCATGACAAGGGTGGCGCTCAAAGTAGGTCCTGGAGGAGAAGGTGGTCCCCGTGGGAGGCGTCGAAGTTTGTCGTGTAGTAAATGCACTTAAAGAATAACAGGCAACGAATCGGGGAGAACACGAAAAACTTTGCCGTATTTAGTATGAACGAAAGTCATCCGAGCTTTCTCATCACCCATGTCACAGTGGGATAATCTCGAAAAAGAGTGAAAATATATTTCTAAGATTAATTTGAATGGCAATCCAAAGAGCATAGTGTTGTCACGTTTAGGTTCCAAGTCGGATTTTTAAGTTTAGCAGAAGCCGAGTTTGCGCTATTTGATTCAAACAATTTAAATGGCTGTGAATTCTGCTGCAAAACACTTATTTTATGATGTAAACTGAACCGCATGAACTAGGAGACTGGCATTTTGCATAAATCGCCCCCAAAACTGAACACGCCTCTAGGAAGACATTTTTCAGAAAAGTTTCCCCAATTTGATCACTTATTGACAAAAACAATTGAATATAATTCAAATAAAAGAACAGAATAACAGTATTTATAGAAAAAACGTAAAGTTAAGTACAATAAGAATTTTTTTCTTAAAACTAATTTATCTGACAATTATTCGGTACATCATTGGCGAAACATCGAACCGCTGGTCGAAATTTGAGTGGTGGGAAAAACTTGCCCCTGTACATGGCCTGAGCCAATTTGTGTTATTCATTAATAGAAAATAACGCCGATTATAGCTGATAGATGAGAGGAGAGACCCTAAGCATGCGATCATTGTATTGTCCCTCATACTGCCACCGCTGGTGTTACAATGGAGCGAAATCCGCTTACTGGAAAACAACTTGTCCATACAAAGATTGAGCCCAGAAAAATAGACATCGTCTTTTTAACTACGGTAAAGCTATCTTCGATAGTCTGATATGATAAAGATTGTATGAAATCGTGGCTGTGCCGGTTATTCCTCCGAAGGTGATACCAATGATGATACTGGTCGACTAAAAGTCTTTGATGTTGAGCAATTTTATACCAAACAAGGCTCTAATATAAAGATCACTGGACGAAAACCATGAAATGTTAATGCAGCCATCCAAAGCGTTGAGAAGATAGCTGCTACAATGGGCCTGGTGGTGAACAAGGACTAAATCAAGTAATTTGTTTCGACTGGCATGGTGGCTAAACGCTTGAGACGCTGTGAGAACATTGACTAATATGATTTTTAGTCGACTATTTCATCCACACCGGCTTAGTCAATAGAACTAATAACATCAGCCTGGAAATTATTAAAAGAGTATTGCTGAGAAGCAAATGGTGCTGTGGACTTACCAGGTGGTTTAGTGCGGAAGCTCTCTCTCGGCCAAAAATATAACTCTGCTGTATCAAGCACTAATCCTATATGTTTTAAAGTATGGTGCAGAAACCTGGGAATCTTCAAGAGAAAAATAATCTATAAAATATATGGATCAATTATCGTTGACCGAGAGCGTCGACGCCGCTCTGATAATGAGCTGTATACCGACATCCATGTGGTCAAGGGCATAAAAAAACGCCGATTACGGTAGTTGAGGTGGGGCATAATTCATACTAATTTATGCCCTAAGGTCAAAATTGCGGCTTTTTAGGTATTTCACTAAACTGTTTTCCACTTACGCGTTAATTAGAAACACTATCCATGGCATGGCATGGAATCCATGGCACTGTTGGCCTTAATCCATTGCATATATTCCAGGGACTGTGGCAGAAAAGAAATTAAATTCGAAAATAAGTTTGATTTGTTTCAGTTTGTGGAATCTAAGTAAAAAATATACAAAGTTTTAATTCTGATTTCGTCAATCGAACCAAATTGTATTGAATTTCGTTTCTGTTTCATACATCCAAAATTAAACAAACAATTTTGAATTTGGTTCTTACTCTAGAAACAATATTAAATCTGACTCAGTTTATGAAACGTATTGTTTGTGTTTCATTTGCAAATTTTCAGTTGATAAACACAGATAACATTTTTGAGCAGCTGTAAAAATTTCTGAGAACTTAGTATTATTCAGAAGCATTTCTACCTTTCGCAGTTCAGCGTCAGGTCTTTTCCTTTACCAAGAAACGAAACTCTAGATATGGTTCTGATTTAGGTTCTCGAACTAAAATATTTGTTTCATTACGTTTCGATAGCGAGACAGAATCAATTTAGGTTTCTAATTCGTTTCAGGTAAAAAACTAATGGTTGTATGAAATAAGTTATTGTTTCGAATATGAACTTGAGTTGCCTGTCCACTTCTGTGTGCTAGAATCGGCCAAAACTACAAAAATGTCGCAAGGATAAAACATTAATTAAGAGCTTTGAATTAAATGACTACAAATGTCTCCAATAACGGTGGAATGAAGGAAAAGTCAAAATTTTGTAAAAAGTCTAATTTTCTTAATCTATTTTCTTTTATTCGTGCATGAAATTTTTATGACGTTTTTGGTAAGTTTTCTGATACAGAAGTCATGTCTGTACAAACGATTCAAATCGAATGCCAAACACTTTGTTTTCAACATGTTGGAGAATCTGAAAATCCTAGGAAGCCAAACTTTTGTTAAGCTATAATGTCTCAGAATCAAAGCGTTAGGTTCCATTATGCTCTGTACATTTTTAAATTAACGGCGGTATCAATTTCAAGATTACAGTTTTTTTAAATTTTCTTTTGAATTATCTCACTGTGCTGCCTGCCTAAGAATTTACTACATTGCTACACTTTACTTTTCCTAAATACCATGACGTGGCTCCGAGTATTTTTGTTTTTTTTTTTTTTTTGTGTTTCTATGAAACTCACTGATAGCAAGGAAACAAAAAGACTCTGCGAAGGGCGCAAGTAACTAGAAAATAAGCACTGGAAATTAGAGCTTGGAAAAAAGTTAAAGTATACGTATGATGAAAGTCATCGTAAAATCGAATGATAATGACCTTTTTCGTATATAAAAGTGTTTCCGCCAAAAGAAAAAAAGAAGACAATAGAAAGCTGCAAGGGAAAAATGCCAGCAACAAGGACAGTAAACTCGAAAGATAACTATTATGTGCTGAACGATTTTTTATTGACTTTTGGCCATAAAAGATAGCCTGCTACGAATGCAAGGGGAAATATGTGTAGGAAGGCGGAAGAAGATCCATTTTCTTTCAGATTTTGTGACGGTTATATGCATTTATATCAATTTGTGAATGAGCACTTTTAAGTGGAAAATTTGACTAAAAATGCTGTGTACAGAGAGAGCAAGAGAGAGAGAGAGAGAGAGAGAGATAGAAAGAGAGGGTAAGGAGTACTGGAAGAAAGGATTGCAACGCTCAAAGAGAATACTGTACACAAAGTTGTACAAGTTATCGGAAAAAAATTGCGATGAACACAAAAAACCGTAAGCATTTGTAGTGCTTTCAAAGAATTACAATTTTCCTTCCCTCGATGCAGTAGAGTAAAAAAAAACATATTAAGCCTATGCAAATAAAATGGATTCGATGACAGTGAAATTCAAAGAGCGACCTGCATCTCAATTGACTTGACGACGTTACACTTTACGGGCGTTTAATATGTGCTGTGTAAACTTGAGTTGGTTGCGGTCTTAGAACTTTTATCCAACCCCAAAGAAGCCTGGATTGTTTTTTAATTTCCGTCCACCGATGACCAGAAACTTTGTAATCTAATAAAATAAAGCTAAAGAAAAAAGTTTTCCAAGAAACACTTTAAAACTCATTATCTCCATACGGCAATATAAATCAATTTATCTTGCTATTGATTGATGTCCTTTTGAGTACACGCATAGTGTTGTATTCAAGTCTGTACGCGTGCCCGAGTGTGCCAACAGAGATGTATGTATACGCAATCATTTTTGGGTATACAGATATAAAATAATCAATCATATTCAATCCACGAGCAAGGCTAATACTACGTATGACCACCAAATATCTAAAGATCCAAATATCTTGGTGTGAAAACGCCACCAAGCACGAGTTTACTGGGAACGAAAAAGTACACATTTTCTTCGAAGCCTTGCCCTTTATTACATAAATTTCTTGTGCTTTCTTTTACGACACATCAGCATTTTGTAAAGCTTTCATCATAACATTCATTCGAAAAAGAATGTACCGGAAAATATTTTTATGATCCCCGATTTGTTAGGTTCATGCTTAATTTGTCATCAACAACAAAATAAAGAAGGAAATCTCGAGATTATTATCCTTGTCAGCATGAAGCGGAAAATGAAAAAAGTTAAACACGACTATAGGAAATAAGACGGCAATATTAGGTATTCCATCATTGTATGTTCTAATGGTATTTATCATGTCATTTATTATGTCATCGTCATCGCTATCATCTGTTTTGTCATCCATGGACTGTTGCGAAAACAACTGTACAACATCATTGTCAAATCGAGTATGAAGCGAATAAAGTAGACCATGAAAAAAAAACAAATCTGAAACGAATTTTAATTGTACGAGTTATTAAATAGGAAATATAATTTATAAAAAACAGTGCCCTGTGTATTGCTGAAACAGGTATTATAGCGCTGCCAATTGGAGTGATAACATTTTTGAAAAATTCTAATTCGATTCTATTTTCTTTGTTTTAATGCATGCAGCGCTATTGTGCTCAATCTCAATATTCCAATGGTTCTATTTTACTTTGCGCACCAGTTGCAATACAATGAGAAGCTCAAATAACTTTTTTTTAATCAATGCATTTCGTTTATTTTTTTATTGTGTAGAAAATTCAATTTTATTTTATATAACTAATTGGTTTTGACGATGATAGACCATAAATTACTTCTATGCTCATTCACGCACATGCGACACCTGATCAAAAAATTATTCAGTGCGGGATCACCCCAATTAGGCTTGGCCACTATTTGCTCCGGCTCACCGTGATGCGACCACGACCACTATTCGCTTGACGTTGCCGTAAGTGGCCCATTTTTCATCAGCAGCTCCTTTTTGTATCCAGCCTTCCCCACGTGGTTCCATGAATTGAAAATCTGCAAATGAATGGCAACAATGTACTTCAAGAGCAAATTTTATCCAAACTGAAGAGAATTTGCTTCAGTTTGAACGTAGTTGGTATGATTTGAAAGCAGCAACGGTATCGTGTTTTGTTACTATTCACGTATCCCTCTGTTGGAAAAGTTTTCCTACCCAAATAATGGATCTGTTAAATTCCCGTCTGTGGATACAGATTACTAAAGCCATCTATTGGATTTCTTTGAAAAAATTTTTGTTATAATTCTGAAAAATGTAAATTTTTGCAAAGCCTGAGTCCAATCGTTTTCCTATAACTAATTTTGTCCTATTAGGATTTTAATCCACCTATGATTAAGCGCCTTATTGGTGTACAATTTCAACCTACTACATTAAGTTACTCAGCGTCTGTCGTAATTTCAATAAGCGCATGAAAGGATAAAGTCCTCGATGAGCTTCTGATGGGCATTTGCAAAAGGAAAGACGTACTCACTATATTGCATGGACATTATCACGATAATTCATTCAATCGTTTCCAAATGTATGCTTTTATCTATTTATAATTATTAAAATTTTATGAAATTCAACATATAGAAGGGGCGTCTCAATTCCCAAGACATATATATTTGCACACCAGTAGCATATGTAGCGAATTTGATATGACCTGAATTGGTGGTACTATGACTGTTGTTTCCAGTCGTATTCTAACATTACGTAAGACAATTTCTGGATTAAAGGTAACATGGTATGCAATTTTGATGATGGCTACATTCTGCAGCTTTAGCCACTATAATCTTCTTTTATAAAGAGACTTGTGGCCACTCGAATTTCGCTGGCAAATATTCCATTCTCTATCAAGAGATGTCAAATTTTATATTGTGACTTATAATAGTTTACAAGTTATGGCACTTCAAGAAGTTAACTTCTTTTTTCTTTCCACACTTCTTTGTCGGAACATAATTTAATTCATAATACGACAATTTTGCAGTTGCTACATCAAATTGATCAATTTTCATAACATACATACTAGGAGTGGCCACTGAACTGATATTTAAAAGGAAAAGTGGTGCCCACTTCTTCTTCTACGCTAGTAGCGACTGTGTCAGGGCTCATCTATACACCTCTAATAGTACAGGCGGTTGTATGAGGTTACGTCGAGCGAGAGGTGTACATATGCGTGAATGAGCATATAGGTCATTTATGGCGTATCATCGTCCAAACCAATTAATTATAGGAAATAAAATTGAATTTTCTATACAATAAAAAAATTAAAATTAAATTCACTAAAAAAAAGTTGTTTGAATTTCTTATAGCATTGCGGCGATTGGTGAGCCACCCTATACTTTAGATACAATCATTCAAAAGTGTCAGCTCTGTGGGCTGTGCCAATCTCCTGTGTCCAGTCAAGACCTAATATTGCTGATAATTCTTTTCTGAATGGCGCCAACATACAGGAGCTTCTCTGTAACTTTTGGCTCTCCCAAGTGAGCTTTCCTTGCATTTTTTCTTTAATCAGTTGTGCATTTTGAAACACGTAGGGTAGCTGATGAATTAAGGAATTGAAAAACTTTTTTTTGTTTTTCTTTTTTATTCATTTGAGAAATAATATACTTTTGTTATGCTTTTTGAACAGTTTTTAAAAATAGCTGAACAAACTTACCTCCACTTTCGTTGGCTCATATCGTTATTCATTATTGCCTGGGTGGCTGCAGCGATAGTTGCCCGAATTATTGTTCGAACATATTATATGACTTTGTTGGTTTTTGGTTGGCAGACTACCGGTGTGAATTAATAGCACAAAAAAAGTCAACGCAATACTGGGTTTCATGAATCTTCGTTGCAATTCTGCCATAACAAACGTTGGGGTCTAATAAGTTACACCATCTTCTTCAAAACACAAACACAATTATAAGTCGATGCGGTTCTGAAGAGAAGGACTCTTCCAATATCATTATGCTCCATCTTGGTGCCGATATCCATCAACCACCCTGTACATAAGTAATTTATGTCGGGAACTCTTTTAGATTTGTGTATTTAAGTAAAACTGTATTCATTTAATTGAAACGAGCTGTTTTACCCACTTGATTAAGTGCATAAACTTCTTTCCAGTTGGAAAAAATCATTTCTAAGAAAGATCTAATCAAATAGCAAGTCAAGTCAAATATTTGAGCAATTGTCAATTGGCAAAAAATGCTGAAAAATTTTTATTAAGAATCTGAAAAATCTCAATCGAAATCTCTTTAAGAATCTTTGTCGGACAGTCATCACTTTGGTTTTCTTTTTTCTCCCTTCTTTTAGTTGAAGTTCTTTTATCATTTGTGGACAAACAGCCGCTTATCGTGTGACAAAGATGCAAAGATGCCGTTCGTTTCCTTTAATTGATTCTATGCAACAAATTTTAGAATCTGACAAACCCCTGTCAGCTGAACTTTGTTATGCCCTACCGAAAACACTTTTTTTTCTGCGATTTGCTTAGGAAAACATTATCATCAATCAAACACAGAAATGTCAGGTATATTTACACGGCAAATATTTGACAGGTGAATGATTTGATGCGAAGGCAAGAGTAACGACATCCTGGTGCACCCTCGCTTTTGAACAGTTGACCGCTTGTCCCCCGAGGCAGAGTTGCAGGATGGATATACAAGTCACGAATAATACATTCTCAGGATGCTGTACAAATTAGGGGAAAACCAGGACAAGTTGCAACATTTTGTTGTAATCAGAGGGTACGTTAAAAAACTGCTTCCTAAAGCTGAAGTTAATTGTCGATATAGCACTTTGTAATATTATAAATGTATTTGCAATGAATTTATAAAATAAAATAAAATAAAGGGGGAAAATTCACTGAAACGGTAGCACTGCAGCAGATTGGAAACAGTTTTGTTTGTTTTAAACATGAAATAACGGTACAATGGCCTATGCAGGATCTCAGTTTTCAATTTGCTTAATGGCATTGCTAAAATATCTCTAAAAAATCGGGTCTCTTTAGCTATCACACACTTTATAAGTTACATGTGGTATTATAAATTGGCAGATATAATAAAGAAACTATTGTATTTGTATTAGATTTCAATTATATGTAATTTTAAGAAATATATGAAGCACATTTTCGAAAGTCTAATACCAAATGTTGATGTCTTCTTTAATAACTAAATCATGGATTTTTCATGCTGTTCATAAAGCATTTAGCGTTGTGTGCAAAAAGAACCGAAATCTCCTATACAGGACAAATTTCGTCTAATATACATATATCCAATGCTTTTGTTGTTTTATCTGATAAATATATATAAATATGGAATTATTATATTATAAAATTATTATACGAGTATAAATATGAAATTTGTTCGCGTACTCATTTAACTGCAATAACGATTACCTAAACAAGTTAGGAAAAAGTTATGTCAGAGAGAGAGAGAGAGAGAGAGAGAGAGAGAGAGAGAGAGAGAACTCCCGTATTAAAAATGGGCGATATATTAACAATTTGAAAGAATCACTTTGGTTTTCTATTAGCAACTATATATTATTTCTAATTTTTGCAAAATTTATTATATTGATAGAGTTGGCTGGAAAATACCATCTTCAGAGCCCTAAGCGAATACCGTCCAGCCAGCTGTGATGATTTAATCAATTTCGCAAGTTTTTCAGAAATAGTCCATTAGAAATATATCGAATTAGTATAAGGATTTTAGTTAAGTTAGCTGCCTTGGAGCAAGAGGTTTGTCCGAATATACCATATCTCTTCTGGCAAATCTTTTCTTCCTCTTATTCAAAAATTCTCTGAATTAAAGTGTAATAAATGAAGCAGAATTGTGGCACTCTGAAGTCCAATTTGTATGTGTGATACCATAAGATGGGTGCAACAATACGAGTACAGTCCACTTCCATTCGCACAACTAAGTTTACTGAATTATACTGATTTTAGTGTTACTGCATGAATCTACGAATAAATTGTTTCAATCAGTAGTTAATTTGTTGGAGCAATTTTTAAAAATTTTACTTAGCATTATAAACAACACTTGATAAAATTATTGACAACTGCAGTCTATGAGTTAGAAATTTCAGAGGAAAAATAAAGTTTCGCCAAGTCAGTCAATTTGTATGGGAAGTACAAGAAGTGTGACGATGCCTTCCTTAGTTCACCTAACAGATGATGGGTGTGCTACATTTGGAAAAATTCAGTGCAACTGCTACATTCTTATAGATATGACCCCTATGGGTTGAATCGGTCACTTTTATGGGAGGTACCTGGAGAGGCGTGGTTATTCGACTAAATTTTCACCAGTTTTATAGAGAATTAAAAACAATGTAATGAACAAAAATATAAACTACGTCTGTGTACTAACCTAAATTTACTGAGAAATGATGGAATTTCGAAAAATCGGTCAATTTGTATTGGTGGTACCGGTGAGGGTGTGCTTATATGACCGATGTTTTTACACTTTACCTAGAAATATGTCGTACGATAATTGAAAGAAATTCAAATAATGTCAAGGTACGAATTAGAGACTGCAGGGGAATATTGAATAAATCAGCCAATTTGTATGGGAGGTACCGGAATGGACGTGAAAACAAAGACCATTTTCGTTACTAAATTTTAGTTCACCAAAGACATGATGAAATTTGGCTGAATATAACATCTTTCTTAAATTCTGTCAAGCATTACAAACCAATGTAAAGGGAAAAATTGGAGTTACTGCAGTTTTCCAATTCAATTAGAAGGATAAGATCAATATAGTCGATTTATTATCCCTGGCTACGATCTGGCAATATATTAGACTATACCAAGTATTAAGAAGTTTCGGAAAGACAAATAGACATTGTACAAACCCCCCAAAGATTCTAAAACATATTTGGTCTAAAGACCAAGACCGCTGGTGACTAAGCGATACTTCAGCGTGACTCTTAGGAGACATTTTCAAAGTTTAAGCTCACCCCAGAAAGTCTTAATTCGTAGTCAGTAATTACATTTGTATTAAATATTACTTTACTTCCTAGCAACATATTGATTGAGCGGACATAGCGCATTCGATGTAGCCGCGCTTGTGTCCTTCCCTTTTTGGGCTTTTTCGTGAATTCGTCATGCGAATTATTTCATGAGCTAGCGATTACTGCCGTTCAATTATGATTAATAACTTATTATGATTATTAATGGAAAAATTATAGCAATAACAACAACATGAACAACGACACCATAACCAAAAATAATAATAATATTTGCAATAACGAAGAGAATGAAAACATTTTTTTTTGCCAAAATTCATACAAACTAAATAAGAGGGAAAATGAAAATGACTGTAATGGTTACGTTTTATAAATATTTGATGCGACGTGAAAGGGCGATGGATTGAAAAAATGGATTGGCAGCAAGAAATTAATGAGAATTTATGATTGTTTGCAGCGGTGGATCAACACCATGAAGAAATGAATTAATGATAGATTAATAATTTTTTTATAATGTGAGATTTATCTCTGTTGGATATAAAGAGGAGATCCTAATTGTGCATTTAATCATTAGACTTGTATTTAATATTCGTTCAGAGAAAATACATAAATGGCTGTTTATACGGCAAATGTAATTTTACGAGCAAAATTGGGTGACGAAGTAGTCGTAACACTACAGTAATTTTTGAAGGGCTCTTTGAGAATTGCATTATATTTACCAAATTTATGGGAGTTGTGTTTCCTTCTATGTAAAGTTATATTTACGCAAGACAAAAATGGCAAAATGCTAAATGAGTGTCAATTTTATGTCTTTTCTATCATCATAATGTAAGATTTTTGTACAATCATATTAATGGCAAAAATATTTCTGTTATGGTTCTCAACGTCTCAACTCACAGTGAACCGTTGCCATTTATATTTAACCAGTACAGAAATTTCAATCAAGTGAACTGACTTACTCAAACCTCCACCCAATGTCATTTTAGGAAGATACAAAAGTGTGGAAGAGCAACATGAGGGGCGTGGTAAATCGGTATGTTCTTAATAACAAAACGCTCTAAATTAAAGCAAAATAAATGATACGAAATTGTAACTTCCAGATCTTAGTCATAATAACTTGATGTCTTCCGCTTGGAAGTGATAGAGAAACCAGTAACTGCTTTAAAAATACAAAGTTACAAATATTTGGGTTAAACTGGTCAGTATGGTTAGTACAGGAGATACTGCTTCCTCCAAATTTTGTAAAGCATTGTAAAGAATACATTGAATAAAAGATTAGGTTGTTGCAGTCTACGAATTAGGAGTTACGGGCAAAAAAATTGAATTTAGAAAAATCGGTATGAAAAGCATTAGAACATGCAACCCAATATAGTCAATTTACAAGTCCCAGCTGTGATCTGGCGAACTATTCGGGTGTGCTGAGCTTTAAGTAATCTCACAAAGATTTACAACGGCCATCGTGCCTACCAACTAGTTAATCGGCTAGTCAGGCTGCCAGATGGAGGCGTACCGCTCCGTAGGCTTTATATTCATGTTAAACTACCAACACATCCATCTTGAGTTAATATCGTTGCGTACCAAGTAATATTTATATTAACTCACTCGGGCGAGCGTACAGCAAAAACATAACTCTACAAATTCAAAATATAGGATGTAATAAAAAGAAATCCATTTTTTTTGCATTACATTGAAGGCTTTATTTACCAAAGTTAGAATGATTGGATTTAGGCCAAATACGTACCGCTTTATTCAATAGCTTGTTGCCATTTTGAATATAATTCCATTATGCCGCTCTCAATCCTCAAAAATATATTCACAAGCTTCGCTTGAGGCGAATTTTTCATCAGCAAATCATTCGCCATCGGCAGAAGCAAGTGGTCCTCTTTTGGTGGCAGGTTCAGACCATAAGGCGGATGCGTAAGGACCTTCCAACCAAGCTTCCGGTGCTTCTGGTGAGTCACTATCGATGTATGTGGCCTGTCGTTATTCTGATGGAGTACAATTACTCTCCTATTGGTCAAATCTGGCCGCTTCTGGGCGATTGCTTCCTTCAGACGATTTAATTGGTGATAGTACAAGCTTGGCGTTTTTGCTTGACGTTGTCGTAAGCGACAAAATTTTCATCTATCCGCTTTCCTCTTCATAAATGGATCGATTTAATTGCACGAGGTTTTTTGCGTTAACTCGCATGCACTCACACCTCGTTTTTCTTTTTTATCCAGTTTATTCAAATGGTTTGAAATGATTTTTGACTCAGTATTTATCTCCTAGACAATCCAAACAGTTATTATATAATGGTCGAACTTAACAATTTCCATCATTCTATTGACATTTCCTACAGCTGGCCTTCAAAAATGTGGTGCATTTCTGACACCAGAATTACCAGAACAGAATCAGCTGTCTGGCTTGCGTTTTCGCTTTTACTTTGTCTTTGGTGGTGTTGTCCATCTTTAATGATCTCTCAATAAGTTTTGAGCTAAGGAATCACAAACTATTTGAACAGTTTTCTTCAGTACGAAGTCTTCTCTTATCTGTTCAGAATCTGGTTTTTATAGAATCTGTTTTTGTTTTTTGTGTGACAAAATGCATAGAGTCGCATTTACAGTAGCGAAAAAAAAACGTTTATGTGGAACATAATTAATCATTATAATATACTGTAGACGTTTTTAAAAGTATAGGACAAAATATGTACTCAATTCGAATTGCTTATAGTATTTTATGAAATGATCTACGTTTCAACCTGCAAATGTTGTTGAAGATAAGAATCCGAAGTTTATCATGGTTGGATTTGATGTTCTGTACACTCATAAAGTAGAAAAATGACTCTTTTTAAACAGATAATATATTTTTTCTGTAAATAGCAATACGAAATACGAAATAAATGATTTACTGGGGACAGTACAAAAAAAAAAAAAAAAAAAAGATATTAACGTAATAACATCAGCAGGAACTTTGGTTTTTGACGATGAGGTTAAAGCAAGGGGATACATGGAATTATTTACGAACTTTAATCTCAACGTCGAATCGTTTTTTTTATTGAATCAGTTACTGTAGATGACATTAAGGTAATAATACATAATTTAAATTTAAAAGTCTACTGGTTGTGATAATATTCCTTCATTTCTGATGGTAAAATGCAGAGAGTTAATTGCACCCATTCTGTGTAATATATTTAATAAAATTGTTGATATGTCAAGTTTCCCTGAGTGTTAGCAAGATTGTTCCTACACCAAAAGTATCGAATGTTTCTGAAGCAAAAGATTTTCGTCCGGTTGCCTTGCTATCAATTATTGACAAAATCTTTGAAAAGATTATTCATACAAGACTTTTAGCAGATTATGATGAGAACAATTACTTTTATAAATACCAGTTTGGTTTCAAAAAAGGTTGTGGCACTGAAGAAGCGGTAGTAAATGTTGTTAACTTCATATGTAGTGATTTGGATAATGGTTCAGTTGGTGTTGCAGGTATATTTCTTGATTTTACGAGGGCTTTTGATTTAGTTGATCATGAAATAATGCTGCAGAAATTAGAATTATATGGAATAGTGAGGAAAGAACTGGAATTACTTAAAGACTACTTTCAAAATAGGAAACAATTTGTGCAAGTAAACCGTTGTAAAAGTGAAATGGTAAATGTTGAATGTGGAGGTAGCTGTTTAGGGTCGTTATTATTTTTAAATTTTTTGAATGATATTTGTAATTTGAACCTTGTTGGTAAAATGTATATGTTTGCAGATGACGTTTGTTTATTTTATCCATATAGTTACGATTTGACTTTGAAAATTAACATGCAACGGGATATTGCCGTAAAAGTTGAATATGCTAGATTGAATAAAATTGTTCTGAATCCAAATAAAACTAAATTAATACGGTTTAAACCACATGCCAATGTATTAAATAATCATTTTAGTGTTTTAGTTGATGGTAATATAATTAATGAAACCCATGAAGTTAAATACTTAGGGATTACTTTGCAAAGTAATCTCTCTTGGGATACACATATAAGTGGAGTTAAATCAAAAATAGCACCGGCTATTGGTATATCATACAAAATGAAATTCAAATTGAACGTGGAAACTAAAATATTAATTTATCAAGCACTTATTCAAAGTCACCTAAATTACATGGCGTTAATATATGGTTACAAAAGGATAAATGTTATGAAATCATTACGAACTATGCAGAATAAAGTACTGGAAATAATTTACAATTTACCAAATTTTCATTCAACTATATCTTTGTATGTTAATGTTTCTAAATCCATATTGCCTATTTATGGACTTTATAAACATCAATTACTCTTGTATGTTTTTAAGAGTGTGAACAATTTTGGCTATCGTACCTTTAGTTTTTCTCAGAACCAATCGTTTATGTGTACAAGACATCAACAAAATCTAAAAACACTTAGATGCAGAGTAGAAACTACTAAACAAGGCATTGAATATATGGGTAGTTTAGAGTACAACAATTTGCCTGCAAATATGAAAAAGAATAAATGGAATATCACACTTCAAACGTGAACTAAAAAGTTTCCTTTTACAGAACCTTGAAACGCTTCTTATGTAATTGCGGAATAATCCTAAAGGAGTATTTTACGGATTCAAAACGTGAATGTTTTGACATAATTTTTTATACACTACATGTTTTTTTTTTGTCTCTTTTTTCATGCATAATTATAATTTTAATAATATTTAAATTTGTAGTTACTTTGTACATGTTTTTTGCCAACTTGCCTCTAACATGCCTTAAGGGCGCAGAGGCCATTTTTAATCTGATATTTATTTGTACATGAATTAATAAATACATACATACAAATGTATGTTCTGATTTGGCAGTAAAATTTACAGTAAGACTGGAAACGCATAAGTTTGCCTCAAAAAAAGTATAAGTTCCGGCTCTTTTACTTCTTTCCCCACCAAAAGCGAAATGGCAGACTAATTTTGACTTAACTTAGTTGATCTGACCTTACTCGACTTAGGTTGTAAAAGGATATATATAGGATATATATATATAAAGGATATATTGACTACAGCATCCTTATGTACGAACTAACAAAATTGATATTTACGATCCAATAATGACTGTAGAAATGAAAAATTTTGCCATTTGCTTTGAGTTTTTGTATTATGCCGAAATCCATGAAAAGTTATTTGATTTTTTTTTGTAAAGTTGGCATTATATCTGCCATGAAATTGTCAAATATGGCGTTACTTTATAATAAGTTTATGTTTTCACATTTGTTATAAATATTGAAGCAGATATTAAAAATTTGTAATATTTATGAGTTGGGGCTTATAGGCATTTTCTGAATAGTATTCGTAGTATCATCATATCACCTTACAGCGCAATTAAAAAGTTATATCTCAAAAAAGGGGAAAATTATTTCAAAAGGCTATTATTTTCTATGCACAACTTTTAAATCAATGCATTTTTAAATAAATTTGTATATGAGTAAAAGTTAATCAATAAAAAAAAAGAAAATTATTAATTTGATATGATATTCCACAATATTTGTTGCACCATCATACACCGTAGGAGGGTGGCATTCCATTTGTAGAAACTTGAAGTGGTTTTCTGAGATCCCACAAAAATATGTATTCCGGAGCGGCGCAAAAACTTATGTCTTAATCATCGTGCATTTTTCTAACTTTGAATTAGGGCAGAATGAATCGAATTAGCAATAGTCGTTTACACAAGAGCTGAATCAACCATCTGCAAGAGTTTAACATTTTCAGACGTCTTTCAGCGAACTATCTTTTCGTTAACAAGTACAAAGGGCTATCGTGGGGAGGGATCGACCTAATTGTGGGCATTGTTTTAGATATTTTTTGAAAAATTCGAATTTTTATTGAAAGCACAGCGCAGATTAATATTTTACGTACGAGAAGTGAGCGTTTTCGATACACCTACTTATCTATCGTCCATGCTACACTGGATCACAAGTTTCATTATTTTTAATTTTTTAGAGTTTTTTCAAAAAGTTGTACTTTTTATTTTCACATTATAACCTATGTAAGATGGTGATTGATTGATGCTAGAAAGAAATTGGTATCTGAATTCGCTTGCCTACTGACCTCAAATCGTTTGTCATCTGAAATTTCAGTTAAAAAGAGATTTTGAAAGCATTCGTGACTTGACAAAATTAGGACGACTTATTCAAATTGGTTCTGTGGTTGCAGAGATATTCTCATTCGACATGGAATATAACAACGAGTCATCCATTTTTCAATTTCAAAAGTAAAGTTAAATAAAACACATATATAGCTATGATTTCGATGAAACTTTTATTTCATTATAATGCTTGGACCTTGTCGTTACGTACAAAATACAATGTCATTTAAATGACCGTCTCTGGATTGGTCGCAGTAGTGGATCCTTTTGAGGCATCGAGCGGTATCATGGCGATAACTTGATGAATATTGTTTTTCAAATGCTTCAACGTTTGGAGATTAACCACGTAAACAAGTCTAACGGCGTCAAATCGCATGATCTCATTGGTGGCTAATAGACGTCGCCAAAACGTGAAGTTATGCTCGCTGGAATCTTTTGATGCAAATAAGCCAGAATAAGTCGTGTTGTGTGGCTCATGGCACCGTCTTGTCCAGTTCATATTCCTCTATCGCAGATCAAAAAAGTCAGTTATCATACAGCCACAGCGCTCTGAATTAAAATTTAGATTATCCGCCACACTTTCACTAACAGAAGCGATATATTCAGCAGTGCGTACATGGTGTTGATGCACTGGCCTGACCACTTCTGCGACGCTTCCAGTTTCTTCAAATTTCTTCATAATCTGCCAATTCCTTGAACAGTAGGTTGATTATGACGACTATAATCACCACGTAATGCACGAAAGTGCGCATGTTTTGATCACCACATTTGTAGAAAGTTGTTAAACGATAAATAAATAACACTTCAGATGACAGGTATTTAACAGCTGGCACCCTTGACAAACCAGCAATTTTGAGACCACTAAATAGATAAATTTATATATACGAAATATGAAGAAAAAATTACGCCTAAATTTCCTTGCCTCTAACCAATATAAGAACATATAAAAATTAAGCGTACTTCTGAAAAATTGTCACTTTGATTATCCAAATTGTTACCACTTGTAAGACAATGTTAACAATCATATATTGGAGGATGTCTTAGCCTTACCTATGTGCATGGCCTATGAGCCCCTGGTGAAGAGTATATAAGCTTTACCTTGGACGAATTCCTATCGTATTGTCAATGTTAATTTTAGCATTGAAAGGGAGCAATTAAAAAAATGTACATTGCATAATTCAATGTACACTCAGTATTCTCTAATATTTACATATGAACATCTTTAAGCTAACTTTAAAAATACGCCTATTGTCCACATTTGCTTCCATGTTTATGTTCTTCAAAAAGTTTATTAAATATAAAACATTTTATGTGAAGTATAATAGCTTAACCTATAAATTCGCTGAGTGCTCTTAATTTATGTGCGATTAAGTATATGGGCTATAAACGAAATACTTATTAACTTTGCTGAAGGAATTGATAATATTTGTTATTCTTGACATAAATGTGCAGTTGAATTTGTATTTAATTTTTATAGGTTAACGCATTTCACAATACTAATATAAATGTTAAGTCATCCAATAAATGAACCTATTCGCTTTCTGAAATTTTGACATTAATGAGCTGAAAAAAGACGAAATGTATTAGACGTTGCGCGTTGTAGCACCCTTTTAAGAACCAATATCTTGTTTACGCGTAAATTTTATCGTAAATTTGAGATCCAAAAGCTGTTCGGAATAATACTGAAAAGAATAATTATCGAGAATAATATGGAAGACTAAAAGTACTCTGCTGTGCATGATTGACTTTAACACTTCCCAATTACACATTCTGTGAGTCACACGTAATTAGTTAAATTTCTATATCTTTATAAGTCGCAAAAAACATACACACGTTTAATTTAAAAAAAAGAACATACGTTCAAGAAATATTAAACTGCTTTAAATATAACAAAAAACAATTCCTTTTGGTCAGAACGAAGCTTTTCGAAAATTTGCTTAATATATCACATAACATTTCTCTACAAATTAGATCAAAAACTAACAAATTAATAATGTTAATAATACAGCTACGATGGCTGAAGGCGTTTGGTTGCAGCAGCAGCAACAACACCAATAGCTACGCCATCAACGATAGCAATTTGATCTTAGTATGAAATCGTCACCAAAAAGGATTAAAAACAAGGAACCAAAAACATAAAGACTCAAGAAATTGGAGGAGTGGTAATGTTTCTGGACTGTCGGAAAGTTGAGTGTGAACAACTACTTTTAGGTTTTTCTTCACTTTCAAATTCATTTCTGGCTTGAATGCAATTGAGAATAATGATGATATTGATGATGATGCCGGGACAGTAAAAAATTATCAAATGTTTCAACTACGTCATATTAAGCATCTCGTTTCCACCATCTCATAAACATGTCATTCTGTGCTAGCATTAAAGGACGATTTTGCTGGTATGATTTTTTTTTGCTTTGTAGAAAAGGCTTTAAGCCAAATGCTGTGTATTCAACTTGAATATGTTAACAAAATAGAATTTAGGTTTCTAACATTGGTTCTTACGGCCACAAGCAAGAAGTTTGCCATTGCTTCTTCTGCTTGGTGAGTCTGTTAAAGTTTACATGTCTTTGCAGTTGCTCTTGATAGCTGAGCTGATATTTGAGTGCTATCTTACGTGCTGGCAAATGTCGCCCTTAACTTTCAACGTTTGCTGTTACGGATCTTAACCATGCTCTACAATAGAAGTAAGGTTTCACCAAGAGCTCCTCCCCCGCTGCATAAGGCAGGGTGTGACGTTTACGGATGGTAGGCGATTACTTTCCTGTTTGCATGCAGAGGAAGCACAAAGAGGAGGACTACAGCGACGACATTTCGAACGGAGACAAAAGTTGCAAGTCCATCAAAGACACCGGAACATGGAGGAAAAGTTCAAATGTAGAACAAGCATAAAATGTTTAACAAAAAATTGGTCATCAGACAAGGAACCTGCCATAAGATGCACGTAAATATCGTACATGTGCACAGTGTTTCGAAATGGAAAGCAACGATGGATATGATGTAAAATTTTTACAAAAATGCTTGAAAAAGTTATGAAATATTAAATGTTTACTTTTAAAAGCGAGGCGTTTAGTGTTTACGACCTCAGAAGATCCAACATTGGCGTGCGAAATGTGAAAATCTAATGTGATGTCAGAACTACTGTACATTAATGTAATTCCATAACGTTTATAATAATTTTATAAACATATTTATTTAATATAATACTTTTTTATAATATAAATTTTGGGCACAGACTCAGCAAAGTTCAAATGCTGCAAATGTTACATATACTTACAACACCATGAGACGCTTTAAAAATTCTTAATTCATACCGATTTAAAAAATGTCCTTTACAAAACTTTTGCTTGGCTTACAATTTATGCATTCTTATGTGGAATTTGCCACTTTGCTTGATTTTCAAAATGCTTTAATTAAAATGGTGTCCAAAAATACTTCTAGAAGAATTTGAATAAAGTCTGATTACGCGAACAAATAACTTTTTCGCGGATGAAAACGTTGGCAATATCTGGAAAGGGAAAGCCACTTAGACATATATTAAAAACAACTATTCGCACATGAAAAATTTGTATGGGTTACATCCGCGTATTCTGTGGATTTTTAAATGAGTTACTTTTGTGTTTAGCTCTTTAATTCTTATGAAAAATACGAGGAATGAAAATTTATTTCATTCGATATTGCAAAAATTGCATTTTGACAAAATATGTTTCAGAATTCTTGAAGTTGATTGAGTGGTGTTCGTTTGTCTATCTATCGTTTGGCTGGATGTCTGATAGAGGCGATGAGTTTCGTAAATATTTAAAAAACTCATTAAAACTTGGCATAGTCTAATATGTTAGCAGATTATACTCGAGGATTGTATATGGACCACAAAAGCTTCCTCTTTTCGATGCCTCGCATAAAATCTGTTGATTATTGGAGATTCAATTTATTTTTTTATCACTGTGCAGTGCGAAAACTATTAAATTAGTTTTCCATGCAGCCTTGTAGTACCTCCCCTGTAAATGACTGATTTAACTCATATATTCTAAGGTTCATATCTTTTAGTTAGCTGTACTAATTTTGATTTGTCCTAGTAGATTTTAAGCATTTCAGTCTTTCCTCTGAAACTTCTAATTAGAGGGCTGTCGTAGCCCTAATTTTCGCTCATAGCATTAATTGCGGAGTTCTTTACAGCATCAACTATACAAGTGACCAATTTAACTACTATATTCCTAGCCCCATGTCTTTCAAACGGTGGCACCAAAGTTATTTAAATTTGCCACACATCATTCAGAGAATGGAAATTAGGGAAATAGGAGACATTGCTCAACCCTTATGGTACCTTACTATACAAAGAGATATTATCGCCAAAATAACATATTAAAGTATATCTTTTCATCATTATAATGCTTACTAAAATTTGAAAAAAAAAATTGATTGGCACTCTATGTGCTTCCTGGATTGGTTTCTGGAGAAAATAGTACTTGCAAAGCCAAGGCCAGAAAAATATTCACTGAAATCAACTAACATAAGCATACTCTCATTACATGACTGTTTCCCAAAAGTCAACTGCTGTGTACTTTAATTCTGAGCAAAGAAGCACAGACATCTACAAAATTGTAAAATAAGTGGTTCTTACTTGCTTACCTCTTCGCTATAATACAAATTATTATCCATTAAGTGCCGCACTTAGAAAAGAATTTCAAATCCAAAGGTTCTCTGCGCTTCTCTTCTAATTCAGATAACAAAATTTTATAACGTCTGAGAAAGTTGCTTCCTTCCAAGAACAATTTTAGATTGTCATTTTTTGTAATTCTCCAATTCGTGGCCCCTTCAAGGATGATCTACACATATTTGTCCTCTTCCGCTCCGTTCATCTACCTCAATATCAATGGTTTTGCTGCAGCGTTCTTGTGTTGTCACTACATTTTGATACATTCAAGTCGATATGATGTCGATGCTCTCTGTTAACAGATTCTCCGAATTCTGTCTTAACCCGGATTCCACGCTTTGAAGTGGATTTCTTTCCTAAAGAAGATGGGTTTGCCATTAAATCATTTGCTTGGTTCATAGTAAGTAGTACTTGTTTGCAAGCAATAATATGATGCATCGGAGGAATATAGAAGTGATAGTTGTCTTACGAAATATTCACTTTTGAACTATCCTGTGGAAAAACAGGGTGATGCGCAGGATGCTAAGCGTAGTTAGTTCGATTTTTTAAAGACGGCTTTTGAAAATATTCGTATACCATCAACTACATCAAAGAAAGCTTATTGTTGAGCTTCTCTCTTTCTGTGGTCATGCACTCTACGTTCAGCAACATAGCAACTGAAAACTCTAATAAAAAATTCTTATATTGTTATGACCGGCATTTACTTGTTCTGAAACACAAATAATAGTTTTACTTTTCGTTCGATTCTTGAGAATTATATGTAAAATGTTTGCCACTTTTGTAATCATATCATCGTACGTTTATTAGGTGGTGACTTGTTGTTAATAAGTTACACCGCTTTTGTACTCAAGTTTAAAATTCGAACCACAATTTAGTATATAATGAATTTGTGGTCTTTTGGTGTCAAAAAACTGTCCTTGTGGCTCACAAATATTTAACTTGCGCCAACAGCATCTCCAGCAATTACATTTTCTCACTTTTCCATGAATATTTAATTGGCTGCACAGTGAATATAAGTAATACACTGTACAAGCTGACAAAAACTATGCAATACCGAATTTTATTTGCAAACAATACAATGAGTTTGAAGTTTGACGCCTCCAAGTTATCTCTGCCCAACCAAACCGAAAACTCAGACAACCTCAGCAACAACGTCAGTTTGTTAAGTCCCCATTTAGGGCAATAAACCAGACGCAACATAGTTAAGAAACTTTGCGTCAAGGAAATAACTTGTGATGAGTGGTTAAACGTATGTAGAGCTTGCAAATAAATGCTATAGCAATACGTAAAGCATATACAGAGCTAGGACATGTACATGCATATGTGGTACGATTCAACTTGTGTGTGAGAGTGCGTCTGTGTTAAACTCTGAACATTCTTTACAAACTGGTACAAAAAACTATGTCAAATTGTATTTGCATGATTTAGTTGGGTTGAGAGCTTGTCTTTGCCTTAGGTATATACAACATTGCAACAAAGTTAATCATGGATGCAACAAAGTTACATCCTTGCACACACATACGGACACACGCTCCATATTCTTAAAAACATGACTTTCAACGTTTACCGTTCCTGAGTTTAATCAAATAATGAATTTTAGCAAAATTGTTAATAACTACTTCTGGCAACTGGTTTTCAAGAGAACTTAACATGACGAATATTATTCAGCACTATCTGTCTCATTAGATATTTTGCAATCTGTTTAAATACCGTTTTTTTATGCTTTTTATGTAAAAGTTACTTCAGCAAAGATTTTAATTAAATTTTGCAAGATATTCCTAGAGAACAGGTAGCAAAGGAAGATGTCAGTGCAGCATTGTGTTAGAAGGGATATTCTGTAAGACAGGCAGCTGAACAAATGATATCAATTATGATATCTTGATGTGTTAATAATTTTAATAGAGAATACTGTATACCAACATTTTTATCACATTAACAAATAGGTGTAGGGGCAAAATTCCAAACAATTTGTGACAAGAATCAGCTTCACTTTTTTATTATGTCACGATCCTTTGTCGTTTTCAATAGTTATTAACTTTATAATTTGAAACGCCGGTTAAGTTAGTTACCATATCTGCTTGATCTGAATAAGGCTCTTAAAAGCACGGACAAGATAGAAGATTTGAATTAATTGATTTTCATTACAACGACAGGCTCAGTTCTTAAACTTGTTTTAACAATCTGAACTCCAATTTCTAATATACCAGTAAACTATTGTGAAATACATCGTCATGATGTCGAAACAATATTTCATTCTCAGCATTCAGTAATCATTCCAAAATGACCATTCTTGCGAGTCAAAATCAATCTACCATTAGGATACGGTTATTAAATGAGAACATGATATTGTACCGGTATTAAAAATCCTAACGAAATGATGCTAAAATCGTAGTGTCCTGAATATATCCGAATTTATAACGGCATTTTAAGTAGATTTAGCGATACTCGCCTGGTAAGCTGGCTGGTAGACCCTGCAAATATTACAAATCTCTATGTAAATTCTTATAACTTGGCACAGCAAATATTTTTCTAAGTCATAACTTGTGTTGTATATAGGCTATATTAATACAATCCTTTGGTACCTCGCATATACGAGGGCGGTCCCAAAACTAGCCGACCTAACAAAGAAAACACACAAAGAACGGAGAACAATTTGTATCTTTTTGAACATAATCTCCTTTTGGCCTGATACACATTTTCCAGCGATATTTAGTAGTCTGTATTGTAGTCTATACCCTGTTTATAGTAAGAACTGTAAGAACGCCTTAAAATTGCCATCAACCGCAGAGTCCGCCTCTTCATTATTGGTAAATCTTTTACTACCGAGCCATTTTTTTTTAAGTTTGGAAATAGAAATTGAAACCTCTAGCAGCTAGTTCCGTCCGAAGTTTACCTCAGGATAGCTGGTGCATTTAAAAATAATGTAAAATAATCTGATTTGGTGAAATGAATGATTAGAGGCCTTAGGGCCGAAACGACCTTAAACTATTCCCAAATTTTAAATGGTTGAGAACCCCTTCATTCTTGGTATGAAGGTTGTGGTTGTGGGCCACTTTCGGTAAGCAGAATTATTGGCGCTGTAGAGTGAACCAAACGTAATGTCACGAGGCAGCTAAATCTGGTGATTAAGTTGCCTGATGAACTGGAGCATTGTCTTGAAGAAACAACACTTTCTTTTTCGCCAAATGCGGTCTTTTTCCATAATTTCATCACCTAAACGCAACAATAAATTAGCATAACAATCGCCGTTGATGGTTTTTGCTTTATGAAAATAATCAATAAAAATAATCTCATGCGCAGACGCCATGACCTTTCCATTCCATTCTTCCATTTCAGTCCACTGCTTTGATTATTCCTTTGTCTCAGGTGTGAAGTGGTGGGCTCATGTTCCATCACTGGTTGTAAATCGACGCAAAAATTCTGCTTTATTGCGGTGAGACATTGCCAAACACTTCACTTCATCTTCACGACGCTGCTTTTGCTCTATTGAAAGCAAACGAGGCAATCATCTTGAGCACAGCATCCTCATTTTGAATCTTCTTTTTCAAACTACTGGCACCATCTTTCCGTCAGGTTGGCTAGTTTTGGGACGGCCCCCGTAAACTGACCAATTGACCAGACCTTACATTTTTGTCTATTGTAGTGGTTCATAATGCCTGGCAGAATTAGAAAAAAATTACCGTGTAACCATGAAACTTCTAATACCTTTCATACAAATGACCGATTCTTAAGTGCATATATTTTGTTTAGTTACACTAAATTTATTTAAACTTGTCAAAATGGTTAGCATTTGCCAAAGTAGAGCTCCAGAATGAAACAGAGCGCACAGATGCGTCAACTGTGGAAACTCCAATACAAAATGGAGCATTTCAAGGAATTCAATCTTTCCAATCTTCAATCTTTAGTTAGTCGGTCGACTCCAATACCTTCACCTCTAAGAATGGAAGTGTACGTTATTTGATAGGTCAACAACGCTACACGTTGCAGAAGGAACAATTTGAAGTAGCAAGCTTACATTGACTAAATGTCCGTCTGGTAGTCACCGTAATTCTTTATAGAACTTTTTAAAATTGCAGACATTAGAACACTTTTCCAGATCGCAGTCGAAGATCCTAAATGGGTTATGTATTTTCTCTCTGTAACACTTTATTCGAAATCGGCAGTAAATTGAATACTTCTCTGTTGGATTGTTCTATAAAGCTTGGTGAAAGTTGAAAAAATCGACTCCCAAACAAATGACTGATTTGACTCATATTTTTTACCTCTACATCTTTTAATTAATTGTGTTGAAATCAGCCAAACTTGGCAGAGATCATACGTTTGGTGAACTAAGTTCCGGCAATGAAAATGGGCTACATTGCCATTGCCCCCTACACATATAAATTAGTCAATTTAGCAGAAATTGGTGGTCTTTCTACTTACAATTCCCACACGGAGGACTTTAGAAGGTTACAACTTGTTTCTTTTGTTGGGCCTTAACTCAGAGATTTCCTTAATATGAACCTAGTAATTCACCAGACACTTTCTGGCAGTACTTACACTTTTGCGGAAACGTAAAATGACGTTGGGTATCAATTACCATAACAGATAGACGATCCTCTGCGAAAACCATGTCCCCTCCCTGTAAACTCAATAATGTTATAATTTTGTTTATGTTGTTACGCTTTAGTCCAGGGCTCAGTGATCTACCACGTCCCTTCTGGCACCCGTTATATTTTTTACGCAAAAGAACATTGGGTGAAGGTTTATAAAAGTTTGTTCACCAGACTGGAATATCTATGCTGATTTCAGTCGAGAAACCAATATTTGTCAGACATTTTTTAAAGATTATTTCATGTCAGTGATTCATAAAAGATGTGTAATTTTGGATGATTTTTTCGAGCACCTTGTTTTCTAAGGCTACAATTGACATATGTGAGTGACTTTGTGTAGCTCCAAAAAATGATCCAGAGGTGACAACATAGCCAACTTGTTGATCCGTGAAAGTCATTTCTCAAGGAGCACATATTTTGATAATAGATTCTAAGCATTCTTCTAAGTATTCCTCAGAGGCAATGACGACTGAACATGATCGACTTCGAAGCAAGCAACGAATTTTCCAGACATAGAAAGCGGACAGTTATAAAAACATCTCGTGATTATTATTAACTTGTATATCTAAAATGGGCTGTTTTTTCTTTGGTAAATCAAATATGCCAGGTAATGGCATCTAGTAGTAGTGCAACAACGATACGTTTCAAATATGTAGGTAGCAGTGGTACTACAAAACATCTTTTTTACGTTTGCGAAGTGGTTGTTGGCAGCTCCAATACGACATGCCACTTTCCTTAGAAAATTCCTTAGAAAATATTGGATTTGTACCCGGAATGTGTGGACACTTCACAGAGGCTGTCGGGTGTCCTCAACAAACGACACGTTTTAAAATCTGTCACACGAATTTAGATTTGTTTGTTGCCCCACGAATGGTCAATAATTTGTTATGACGTCCAAATGGAAATCAGAAAAAAAAAACATTCACTTGCATCCCATGAACGGTATGTGGAAGATTGCTCTTTTTACTGAACTTGACTAATGTGAAGAATCCAACCATCAGTTGGAGCAAATTTCACCAGATTTGTCTATTACTCTATTACTCAAAGTAGTCGTCAAACACCAAATTGATCACTTTGTAATAGATGAAGGGCGTACTTCTAGTGTAATGGGAATGCTTATTATTAATGGTAACAAAACAGATTTCGATCACCAAGTCGTTGTAGCTGAGGGACGCATGAGACAAGACAATGCCTTTGATACATTGAAGAATATGATAGTGAGGAAAGGAAAAGGATACTGCAGCCTTTTGCATCGTGTGCTGTGAGACAACATTAGAAGGAGAAGGAGAAAAATGGAGGTCGTGCATTTGAATACGAGAAACGGTTGGCACAACGTTGGCGTGAGGAGTGAGAATAAGGAAACGGTAAAAGCTAAAAGTTATGGGAAACGGTTCCCTGCTGCAGACCGAATGTAAGTACTAAGAGAATAATTTTACGGAAAGATACTAATGGAGAAGGAATAACACCAATTATTGATTAAGAAAAGGATTGCCTACCACAGAGACAAAATAACACTGTAGTTAAGAAGAAACTCAGTGGCTTAAAGTGGCTTAATGTAACGAGAGCTACCAGTCACTTGTTTACGCAAAATCTTCTCAAGTATTGACAGAAATTCAGCAAAAGTATGTTTGGACGAATGTAAGTACGCGACAGAGTAACTTTTTTTGATGATTTTGGATTGAGTACAGCTTTGAATTGGTGGATAATTTTATTTGCCCCAATACCTTCGTTACAAAGTAAATGGCAACAATTTAGAAATTAGGAGAATAGAAACAGGATTTGTCACACAGAACAAAGCTCTCACATTTCGTGTTCTTAGACGCTTTTTGACAGACGAGGAAGTTGACATTTCACAAAAAACCTTTACAAAAAGATTTCAAAAAGTGATGGTGCCTATAAAATCGACTTAATCGTTTCTTTCAAAATTATACCTAATACAGATTGATGTCTGCCAATGCCTGTTATGTTGTATAAACACTTCTATTGTTAATGAAATTGTTTTCTTCTCTTCTTGACTCTCACTCCAGGTATGTTAACTTTAGTCTTGTCGTCGACGCCCCATCGGAAAGGGTGATTTGGATTTTGTTTAAATTGTAAGTAGAGCAACATCTTAATCCGTCTCCCGGCTGCCATGTAGTTTTGCCAACCTAATGAAAGAACAAAAGAAATGAGTTTTCATTGATTTTTGCTACATTTTCAATTCTTTTAATTGTAAAGCCCAAGATAACATTGAAATCCTTTCACTAATGGAAAAGGGATGTCACGAGAAACCTCGAATCTGTCACCGAGCAACGCTGGCAGCCCAGAAAGGTTGTTCCATTCGGGGGTTTTTAATCACCAAACAAAACGAACGAAAAAGGCCACGTTTTGTGGCCTTAAGGCGTGTAGCAGTTGTTGTTTTTTTTTTTGGGTAACAAAAGGATTGTTGTAGTTGCGTTTTTGTTGATGTTGCTGTTGCTGCTGCTGCTGTACACAAAAGAAACATGAAAATTAGCTTAATTACAACGATTTCGTTGTGCCATACAATGGCAGAAAGTGTTTCTTTGTAAGTGAAAGGAATATATTTTTAAATTTGTATTCCATGGCAATGTTACATGATGTAATGGGGCAAACGTGTAGAAAGATGGGTTATGGGCCGAGACAGATGTAAAAGAAGAAAAGTGCCACTCAAGTTTGCAATATTCTAGATTTGTTTACAAGGCCATTTAATACACTTAAACTATTGCAAAGGGTTCTCATTGATAACAATTTGTGCTATATGAATACAATTGGTACTGTCGTACTGGTTGAAAGTTAAGGCAACAACTACTTTTCTCAATCCGTTGTTGGACAGGCACCACCACAGGCGATACCAGTTAAGAATACATGTACAACTATACGGAACATTTTCTGACAATCTGTTATCACCACATTGAGGCTTTATTTAGCATAATTGGGATTGACAATTTGTTGCCTTTTTTGAGTTAATTCGTTGTACCTCCTTCACAAAGGCTGGGGAAAGTGGTCTTCACAAGCTCCTCTTGAGAGAACGTTTTAACAACAAAATCAATAGCCATGGACAAAAATAGGTAGATGACACTTGATTCCAGGTCACCACTGTAAGGTGGATGCATAAGAACCTCCCAAAAAACTTCCGAAGCTTCATGTGAGTCACCATAAAAGTGTTGTCTGACGTTATCCTGACGGAACACAAATCTTCTCATACTGACCAATGCTGGCCGCTTCTGAAAGATTGCATCCTTCAGACGGTCCGATTATCTGCAACTACAGATCCGAATTTAGCGCTTGGATGTAGCAGCTCATGGAAGGTGATTTCTTGCCAACCCAATCAAACCAATCTTAATTTGTCTAACGACCGATTTCGCTTAACGTTGTTGTAAGTGATCTGCTTTTCATAATCATGCAGCATCTGCTTGTAAAATGATCGATTCAAACAGTTTTTTATTCAAAACAGTTTTTGTGCGATGTTTAGTTCCTGGATAATCAAAAAATGTGCTAACATAACGGCTGGACTTGATGATTGTCATTACTTCATCGACATTTTCGATGAGCGTGGTGCATCTCTAACATTAAAATTACTGGAAGGGAATTGATGAACTCAAGATTCCGCACGATTAGGTGCTACAGTATCAGAACCATAAACCTGATTTGAGTTTTTGCTTGTATCAAAGAAAAACTGTGAAATGTGGCGCAGGTATCTATTTTTTTTTTCGACTTCGAACAATAATGATTCAAGTAATCATGCAACTATCTTAGCAGTTTTTTAAGACAGATGTCTTATGTTTCTAACGCCATCTAGCGTAACCAGATCGTACTTATACTTACACTATACCTTATATATTTCTGTAGGAAGGGAATATCAGTTCATGGTGTGGCTTAAATTTGTATCCCCAGATGTAATTTGTGCCGTTCTTTTCAACTTCATTTTTTATAATCACTGTATTTTTCTAAAGCATTCGCCATGTATGTCAATTTAACTTTCGGCAAATTCGGTAAAGCCATTTTACAAATTGTATTGTGTTTTATTTCTATGCTTTGGAATTTTTATCACTAACATCATTAGTGTGATCATAGTTTGTTTTGTTTTGTGTTTTAATATCATACATTCATTTATGTATTTAAATCGAATGTTTTTCGTTCATATAGTTCAAATAGTTTCGTTCACTTTCATTTGATAGAGTTTGATAAATTATGAAAAATAAATGGCTTCGAATTATTACGTTTAGAATATAGGTTAAAACGGCTCTACTTTGGAATGGTGTTTGTTTTGAAATTTTCCAAGTACCATGAAATATATTGACAAATGGAACATTTCAAAAACTGAATCAGAATCGAAATTGTTTGTAGTTCTGTGGGTTAAAAGAATGTCATTTTGTTTATTGGAGTCGTAATAAAAATTGTTTTTTGATTGCATCCCGTTTCCAAGTTGTTTCCAGCGGTACGTCGTGACGTGGAAACGGCGCCAAAGTTCTTCTTTTCCTGCTTTCCCAACAAAATTTTGAACTTACCATCTGTCTAGTTTTGAAAGGAATGGCTGCCACAACTTTTTCCCCCATAAAATAAAACGTCAATATTTACTTTGCCAGTTTCCTACATTTTTGGCTTCACATCAGCGATCACCTCCGGGCCGTATTAGGGGAAAATACACTTCATTATCTGTTTTAATTTTTTTAGTGTAACACATCATGCTTTATTTTTGAATTTATAAAGGAACTGAAAACGCATCTCCTCATGCTAAAATTTCTTGAATTTTTTAATTTTTTAGTTATGTTTTTTAATCAAATTTGCGATTATAATTTGAATGGTCCCGCGTTCAATCTCGCACACAGCCACCTGTCATTATTTGAGCGGCGGTCACCTCGATGTGTCTGACGAACACTTCGAGCAGTCGAGTAATCGACTAGCCTGGTAAATGCTTTCCAAACTGTAATGTTCGGAATCGTTATTATACTGTGGGCCTTGTTGAGTGATTCATGGGTTGCCGGAGAATTGTATTGTATGTTTTATATTCACCAATTTTCGGTTTCAACGGAGTCTCAATTGCGTCGCTAATTGAAGGCGTTACGATGCTACCTAAGCACGGATATATTCTCACTACAGAAACTACCGTCAATTTAATTTTTCCTTTTTTTTTCTTCTACATATCAGAAATTTATACTAGCAAAACGTTCCGCACCGGAGGCAAGTTCGTATTTATCATCATCGTTGGGCCGTCAGGAAGTTCATCCTGTACACAGAAAGAACCTTCTTTAATATACGGAAACACTTTCACAGAGTTACTGGGGATTGTGGATGCACTCCATAAACCCTTTCGCAATCCATAAATATTTCCACAAGCTTAGGCATTATATATTGTTTTGAATTTTGTTTTTATTTGTTGCGCGCATTTCTAAAAGTTGCTGAACTGAAACAAACTGGAAAACAAAGCAAAAATTAGTCAAATGCCACGTCTCTGCGGAAGGAACATTTTTTTAATTGCCGAGAGTTTCCAAAAAAGGCGAATATGGCGATTTATTCTAAAATCACCAAAATTAAGAAATCACTAAAATACTAATACGAGTAAGTGTGTAAATCGAGAGGAATACAAAAATGTTTTGTTAATTTTTGCTGTATTTTCCGATTTACTTTAGAGAATGGTAAGTTTAGTAATTTTACCGAGGATTTGTAAGAAAGTTGTATATGGCGGCTTATTCCAAAACTGGTAAAATCAAAATATAGGTAAAGTCTCAATATATTTATATTACTTCAAATATGTTAAAATATCATAATAGTTTACCTCTGATGAAAGCCTATTTCAATTAACGACATTGACATGGTGCGAACAAATTTCGAAGTATATCAGCCAGTTATAAAAATAGTTTAATTGTTTGTTACATTTTACATCTAGCGAATTTTTATAGCCAAAGTAAGAGACAGATAGACGCTAAGTTGATACTATCGCTTATGTTATATGAAATACTAAAGTCTATTCAATATAACTGGAATTTATAGCCGAGTCTTAGGATGTAGTAGATCTAAAATTTAGCAGATATTTGCTCTACACCAATCCTGATTAAGGTCAGAGAAAATCATATTGACACATATTATATGTATTATATTATATATGTGTATATTTTTGTCAAATATATAGGCGCTACCGGAACATTACGGACAGGCGAAAAAAGGCGATTAAACCGGTTATACCGTTCCGGTTAAAAAAACTATTATGGTGGATTTCGAGTTGAATTTGCGTTGCTAATACGCCCATTCCGTATGCAAATACAAGTATGGTCCATTAATTTGCCCATCTTTTTTGTAACGTGTCGTCTTTAAATATTTCCCCAGCATAGCTACATGCGAGTACAGAGTGTAGATGAAACAATACATCAGCATTGCTTCATTTGTTCCATATCTTTGGATTGGGTTTGCATTCTCGAAGGTATTTGCCAGAGTTCATACTCTATTTTTTAATATCGCAAAGAGAAAGCGAACGAAAAGTAGTAAAAGTAAAAAATAAGACAAATAAAATCCATGAAACAAAGTAGAAATCCATCCAACTATGTAGAATTCAAATACGCCATTTGAGTGAGTACTAGAAACGATATAATGCTTATGTAATGCTTAAATTGGAATCAAAGAAATTTAAGAGCATATCGACGGGTCTTCCTTCTCAGAAAATTAGTGCTTATACTTTTAAATATATTTTACAGTTGGAAGAAGTTATTTTTTGAATTTAGACATTAATGGGAACCGATTCAGAAGGATTAAAAAAAAACTCCGCCACGCAGTTCCTGGGTTATATTTAAATAGTTATGTCGAATAAATCATTAAAAATTAAATTTATTTGTATGAATTTTGGATTGGAAATATTGGAATACTGGAAAGGCCGTACTTCTGTCTGTTGACATATATGAACAAATCCGCAAATGAAAATATAGCCCAATTTTTTCATGTTCATGACTTTACTTCAGGTCGGAAATTTCATTTACTAATTTTCCAGAAAATTGGCATACAGTGACAGACAGACAGTGACACGTTCATAAAATAACGTCCATTTTACAAAAATTCCCGTATCTCATGTTCACTATGCGGAATTGAGAATTTTCTTCCATCATTAGTCATTGCAAGTAAGGGGTGTCACACCTTAAATTAACCGTATTAATATCTTCAATATGATATCAAAGGTTATACTTTCCATAAAACACCCTACCGGAAAGAGCTCTTTTAAAGGGATTGCTATGTACTAAACACCACCAAATTTCATTTTTAACTGTACTTTCCAGAAGAGATAAAATTAAGTTTGGAAGTTTAATATATGTGGATACTACATGAAAACCTTTGCTGGCAAGGAACTTTTTCAATATAAACTGTAGTTTACCAAAACTGTAACTAAATACCAAATATAGTTACGTTGCACCTTAAGTTCCAGCTTCGAAATTCAATCAATATTGGTCTAAAGCAGTTCTACCGACACATATGTAGTCTTATAGCATATTTAGTAATACTGCCGATACACTAAAATACGAATATAATTTCATATCAGATGAAAATGTAATGTTTTTTTTATTAGAAATCTAGGAAATTTTTATTTTTACGGTGCAAAAAGGGATAAGTTTATTAATGGTTGGTCAGCTTTCTCTCACCAGTTACATGATTTAAATGCTCCGATATATGAAAAGCCTAAGGCGCATAACAGAAATTTGCTAATCGCAATCAAAATGAGTTCCAGCATAGAGTATCCTGATATATCAGAGTCACGTGTATCAGAATTAATTGTCACTCCACCTTCTAAATTAGCCATTTTGATCAAAAATCGATTAGGTATCTGTAAAGTTGTTGCATCTTCATACGTAATTTGTTTTTTTTTTTTGTCATATCTGGTGTATGGCCGTCCTCAGGTCGTGAAGAGATTAGTCTGGTTCATTATTTATTAAGCAGATGATTTTATAAAATTGAACGTTCATAGCAATAAAGCCATATCTGCCGTTTCGCACTATCATTATGTCCGGACAAATTTCGTGTAGCAATAATGAGATTGTGCTACAACAAACTTGTGCTGGGTCAACGCTCTAAAACTCGTAGCAAAATCTATATATAGGATATAGTAAAATTGAATGTTTGTATTATTTTACGAAAGGGCGGCTAAATTGTGGGATTCATTGTAATGCTCACGGTATATTTACAGCATCGAGAATAGAATCGTTGAACACAGCTTGGCGCCACCGATACAACCCGTTCTTGTGCATGTCAACACCTAACGTATCATTAGAACTAATGTAATGAATGTCGTAGAACTAAATGTATCCAATCAAAAAGTGGGCCGTGATACGGTGGTGAATAGTCGCAAAAAAACGTGTGAATTATCTCTTTTTAATAAATCCTTGTAGAGGCCAAAGTAGCAAAGTGTTTTCATTAAAATCTATTATCAATCGCAATGTTAGCATATGTTGTAATAGATTATGATTACAAGAGAAAGACGTGCCATCAGGGCATCACACCCCTTTAAATCAGATTTGGTGATAAATTTTAATGCTTCGCATCGCTCGTTTACATTACAATTTCTAGCTGTTAGCTGGTGCGGAAATATACGGACTTGTATAAATGGGGTTTCCGATGGCTCTTTGTAATAAAAACGATATAAGGATTATGGTTCGATAAGACTAAATGTTTAAACATTTTTATAGAACTAACGTATTGAATGAATTTGGTTACACCGAAAGAAAATGGTCGTGATATTGTCTATTAAATCCGGGTTCTATTTAAAGCAGGATAATAATATACAATCCCACGTTAGTGGTAGTGTTGCTGCGTAGTTCGGGTCAACTATTATCATATTTCGCCATAAAAGTTTTGTAGAATTCGGTCCATCCACATAACACAGTTCCGAGAATCATTGATTTCCAAGTTCAGCAAGAGTGTCAACAGGATAAACATTTTACACCATGACGAACTTTTTCGTGGTTACATGGATGGTGCGGTTTGGTCCCATGAATGAGGTGCAGAAGCACTTATTTCTTTCAACGAGCACATTATTTCCCGGCTAATTGAACGGGGCCACCTACTTAATAATAATACAGAACATTAGTTAAAGAAGCTTTTACTAGACTTGTCGGTTAATTGACTACTCGTAATTTTCATCAGGCATATGTTTCAAGGTCCTCTAGTACATTTAGTCTGATTCAGGGCATAACAATGTGTTGTATCATTGATACCAAAAGGCATAATCCGATTGGGTGTAAATATGGAAGTAATTTTATTTATCTGCTAGCATTTTTTTTATTTTCGTTCAAACATTTCTGATAAAAGATTTTCCATTTTTCTGCTTCAATTTTTCTTTCTTGTTTTAGTGCATTTTTAAATTTAGCATGAATTTTTATGTAAACAATAACCGAGGCTGTAAAATGCAGTAGATATGTTTTATTGTTGAACCCATTTAACTTTTGGAATGCTTTATCACTGAGTGATATTGAATCAGATTGCATTGAATTGCATTGAATTATATTGAATTTAATATCTTTAAATGGTGTAATTGTAAAAGATTCGCTTGAATTGGAAAATATAACTATTTGTTTGTATGTGCAAAGTCAACTTTAACCAATCATGAATTGTTAAAACTCTCGTTTTGTTAAACCCAGGCAGTAGACTGTGGTTTCGTTGTTTAAATCAATGGTAATTTCCGCCCTTATTTCGCCAGCCGTAATTAGAGATTGGCAACACTGCAGCCAATTGTGACGCGTGCTACGGAGAAAAGCTATACAGAGAAGTTAATGGAGATGGTTTTGGGAAATAAATGGAGTAATTACATAGAAATGAACAGACAGGTATAATGTGAAGATGTGAAACTATAGAGACGGCACTTTTATAAGTTGCTGATTCCAGAGTGAGTCCTAACAACACCGGTTTAAGGCGGGCTCAGAATAACAACCTCACAAGAACAATAAGGCTGCGGACCAACTGTCGCGAGGCTAGTACGTCCGCAAATTATTATCATTATATTATTATTAATATCGTATAATAAATAAATATCAATAAATTAAATACAAAACAAATTTCCTTGCATCTCATGAATGAAACATGGGAGAGCTGCTCATATTAAGTGAGCTTACACGCATTCTATTTTTAGACACACTCAAAGCGATCAAAGAGACAGTTTGAGAAGCATTTGTATGCCTTGTCGATTCTTTGACCACACGGAGTTTTCGTCAGACATCTTGAAGTGATTGCCGCTCGAATGATGATAGGTGGCTGTATGCGAGACTTAACGCGAATCATGCGGAAGACAGTCACATGTATTAACCATCGTTCGTACAGTAAGCCTTAATTTCAGATCTTCTAGATTTCGCATCCTCGATAGGTACCTGGTTTTCTTTACTCCAGTGAATTCATTGGGTTTCCTCTTACCACAAATATAATTATTGCCAACTGTTCGCTGTTGCGGATAACCTTCCTCGCCGCTGGCAAATTGGTAGTCAGCTAAAAAAATACGCCTGTTATGCTAGCGTACGTTTTGTTTTTTTTTCTACATAAACATAACAATTTTCTTGTACACACAATAGGGGCTTCCTTGCATTCTTCGTGCTTTGCTAGAATTCCTTACGTTAAAGATCCGCGACAGTGTTGGCTCACTAGAAGGAAAAACTTGAAATCTCTTGTGGTTGTTTACACAAAACTGTTGCAGTTCAATGTGGAAATAAGTTAAATAACATCTCTCTCTTACTTTCATGTCGTTTTTTCAAGCGATTTGGTTGTATTTTTTGGAAAACTTTTATTCAACAAAATTCTTCCCAAGAAACTGCTCAACTCCGCTCTGTTCTAAAGCGGTAACAACTTACCGAAATTAAAACTTTGGTTTGCCGGTGGGACGCAAAGTTCTAGTACATGTGAGTCCTGATGCACGAGCACGGATGGTGGGAATGTTGATGAAGAGAAATAAATATTTTCTTTTTGTTTGTGCCGAAATTTGAAATTTGTTAGCAACTTAGTTGGTATGTCTGTCCGTCGCTTAAGGCAATTTGTTTTTTCTTCTTCGTTTCGTTGCATTTGTTGCTGTCTTTGCTTTTTGTGGTAATATGAAGTAATATCATGTTGTTATTATTTTATTAATTTTATTACTTCTTCAGTTTGGCTTATTTGCGCTTTCCGCCACGTTTTCGGTTCTGCTTATTAAAAGTTGGAGTTTTTGCTGGGGAATTACGCTTGTATTGTCTGGAGTCCGGGTTGCTTCTTTCGCTTCTTTCAAATCGGGGAGAAGCATAGGTGTCCATGACTCAAGGAAATGCATTAGAAGTTTAATATTTCAATTTGGTTACGTTGTGAATTATTTATGAAAAAAATTACAAGGGATACGTTCCGTTCCAGTTGCTTTTATTATAAGCACGGACTTATATTAACAAAAGTTAGACACAATTTTCATACGGTCGTGGATTTGGATGTCTTCTCTTCTAGCTATTAGATCTACTACTTGCTAAATGCGATTTAAGAGTGCTCCTGAGAGACTACTGAGACAACTGAATGACATTTTCTCTGTAGGGAATCATCAGTAAATATAATTCCGCCTATGTACATATCAAGGAAACACTCGCAGTGAAGGGACTGAAATTCTTGAGGAGATACAATTTGAAAACGAAAACACTGGAACAACTGACAATTGGGAAAAGGCATTGGTCGGCTGGAAGCATAGAGAATTGCGTCATATGTGGCTTCAGTTTTTTCATATAGATGGTGATTTTGTTATTTTTGTGGTGCTTTATCTTAGCTGATTAACTTGTCTCACGCCTTTTCACAGCTAACATTTCCAGCTTAGATGTATGATATGTCACAATATTTTGAAATCACTTTGTGAATATGGGGACGCAATAGGGGCGTTTTTGCCATAATTTGCTTTTATATTTCTGAAAGGGGAAGAAAACAGAAGCACTACAAGATGTGTGCGACGTGTATGGTTTGGGTGTCTTAACGAAGATGTAAAAGTTGATCCACGAAGTTGAATTCAGGAAATGTGAGAGTGAATCACAGGTTACCACTGGATCATTTGGCCAAATGAGGTTGATGGGTTTAAAATCAAAGCCGGTATCGAGAAACTTATACTCTCGCATACGTTCATTAAAAGTCACTTGAAATTTCTTGCAGTTGTCAAAAAACACGACACTTGAATTCCGCTCACCTAATAGAAATCCGTTTAACAAAACAGGTAAACACTTGCGACATATTGCTTAGATGCAACAAAAATTATCTCTTTGTTAGCGCTTAATTTTTAAAGGATTTCATGAAATCAAACCATATATTCTAAGGTCTATTGTCAACAATTGATGGAGCTTAATGAATCATTGGAGAAGGACTGAATTGGTAAGCCGTAAAGGCATGATTTTCATTACGACAGCGTTAGACCTGACGCATGCTCTCAGACTGCGGCAACACTTATTGGGACGTAGATGATAGACGTACACCTTACAGTACCGATGTAATATCTTCGGATTTTTCTTTAATCCGGAGCTGACAAAATTTGTTGTATTGTAGATATTTCAATATATTTTGCTACGAAGTATTAGTCATTTTTCGAATCCGGGATCAAAAGGTCGCCTGAACGATGGCAAAAACTCGTTGAACAAAATGATAAACCGAAATTACTTTCTTGCCAAACTAATATTTTGTTATGTTTTTGGGGTTGTTGGCTGTATTAACCCCAAAATTGCCATAGTATATGGACTGCACAATTAGCACTGAAATCGAAGACAGCGTTCGGTTTTAGGCTAAACTTAAACCGCAAATGTGATAGGAAAAACTAATTAAAGATTAAACTATAAAGTAAAAAGTAAAGTAAAAGTAATAATTTCACCGAAAATCTATATCTAAATTGGAAATTATCAGACATATGTAAGTGGTTTATTATATTATTTTTATCCTTTCAAAAACATTCAATATCTCTACACGAGAAACCATATTAATCACATAGTATTGCATAAAAGGTATACTTCAAGTGCAATGGAGGTACGTGATATGTGTTGCTTACATAGACTCGGATCATCATCTGGTTGAAGTTAAGGTGTGCAGGAGATTTTGAAAAACGCATAGGCGGGTTAAATGTTACAAAACTGTCTGCGTCGATTTAGTCGCAGTATATCACAATGAATTCTCTCAATCGCTAAGTCACAATAACCCTAACCCTTATGTGGCAGACACACAGTGGCAACGTACAACGAACTAGGTGGCAGCTACTCTACGGTATGTGGGTTCTTAGACACGATGAATAATGGAAGCGGATAAAGCAATGAGGAGGAGGCAATAAAGATATGTCCATGATTTAAATAAAAAACACAATTTTAGAAGATCGAAGTAGTAAAGATTTACAAATGGCCACCTAATAATGTGAAGGCTCAATCGAAAAGAAAAAACCCGAAGATTATTGTACAGGGCTCCACTTCCGCAAGGATGACCATGCTCATGGATCTGCTGGAGAGAGCACTTTTTTAAAGTGCTGGTGCCAAAATACGCCATCATAGCTAACAGTAACACCAAATCGTGTCAATTTTCGAAAATGGCATAGACTGCCTAACATCGGGCTAGCCCAAAGTCAGAATAACAACCCCATGGTTTAAAAACAAAAAGGGAGAGGGGACGGCTGCAGCTTGGCAATAGGCATGGTTTGGCTAATACATATGGATTTGGATGATGCTCCACGCGTACATACCGACTGTCACAGAATCACATATAGTTACTTCAATGGTGTTGTGTGAAAGATAAAAACGCATTATATTCGATCTAACTGAACCTTAACTGCATAGATTAAGACCTGTCAACTATAAAGCTGAAACCATGGCCTAATTTTGCATTCCCGGAGGGTGGATATGCATTAGAGGAATGACACAGGTAGACACGAAATTAATAGTGAAGATAGGCAAAGATCGTATTGACCTGCTTTTCACCGGGTGGAAACGATAGATAGGATGATAGACTATCATGTGACCTAATATACTTATAAAGCTGGTAATGGAAAAAGTTGCTGTGACCATGAATTACACTATGTTTAACATGGTATTGGTTTCAGTCTGTTAACGTGATGTTATTCAAGACTCCTCCTTCCTGGATCAGAAGATGAACGTGATTAAAACGCAGCTGTTTGATTAGACAAACAAGTAGTCTACTCGTTTGTGGTGCAGTCTTTGTAAACACAGCGGCCAATAAACCTAACGATACCGGCCTGGAAATTCAAAGAAGAAACAGAAACTTGGAAGCAAATAATACTATGGACTAAACAAGCGATTGAATGACAAAGTTCCCTTCTATTGATTGGTAACAGTTACCTTGAAGTGGTGATTAGAGTTTCGGAAATCAAAAAATGCCAGCTAGAGTTCTTATATTTGGATTTTCCTCAGATTTTCGGCTACAATGATAAGCGATTGAGTTTTTGTAAAATTCAAGTAGCATTTTTTTAGCATTTTTAGTGATTGTGCACACGAATTTTTATTTGCAAAAGGAAATTTGAGGAAAACTCGATTATTAAGCAGTTTAAAACAAATCACGCTCAAACTATGCCACAGTGTGGAAAACAGTTGTGCCAGCCTGTGACAATCTGTTTAAGCTGGCCTTTTAAATGATCAATTCCAGGTAATTTTTTTGACAAACATGACTCTTTTGTTTACTATAATAATTCAGCTAAAGAATTGCATCAAAGGAAGCTGAAATTCACTTCAATTTTTAGAGTAAGGTGGTGAAAATTTGCATAATTCCAAAATTTAATTTAACATAGGTTTATCATAGAAAGAAAGCGGTCTTGTATGGTGTGTCTTCTTCACATTTTCATGAAAGTCAATACAGCAATGAAAAATCACTCATATTTTGGATCAGAGTCTTCAGACCGAAATTAGACCGTTTCCATCAAATGTAATTATGTGATAGTCGAATACAAACGAATTAGTAGTATTTAAATGATATTCAGTTTATGTTGAAGGATTGCCGAGTTTGTTTAGATTTGGAAGCGGTTTGAAAATGTTTCTTTGGAAATAATAAATACGCACATATTGCGCTATTAGAAGCGATGAAAATGTTATTCTTTTTGAATGTCTTCCAGTTTTTTCTGAATATCTAAATATAATATGTAATGATGTGTTACCAAAATGCAGGCAATAATAAATTAAGTATTTATGGCGGTCATGGATTACCAGCAACAGTTCAAATTAATATTTCGTAGTTGTGCTCATCTAATAAATCAACACCAATATGTTTATTAATTAATTAACAAATTATCTGAGTTTTAAATTTTAGATTGCTCAAGAAGAAAGCTGTTTTTAGCTTGTTTCTACAAATTTCCGAAAATTTGTTAGCAAAAGCAACATTATTGGAAAAATCGGTTTATGGTTTCGACGGTTCCCGGCTTTGGTTTTGAACACGTCACTATCGCGCTTACAATCATGGTTTCGAGCTAGAGTATAATTCCTCGACATTCTTCTGGTGGTAAGTTTAGGAAATGCTATCCAGCAAATGTTCGGAGTGTTCATCAAACACTAAACTTTCTATTAAGTGGATTTAAAACTTGAAAATTTGCTTTTGATTCATATAATCATATAATTTTCCTATTAGCATGTGCAACCCACATCCACATCATATGCCACTCACATCATGTTGACTTTATTGGACATACCGAGCAAAATGTCACACTACAGATCTCTTTCCGCACACGTTAACATATTTGGAATCTTAAACTTGGCTGGCGTCCTTGTTTAAGGGGACTGGCTGGCTCAACATGTTGCCAAATATTTCCATCATCTGCAGAACATTTCATTAAGTTTTAGGGAGAAATTTCCTTTTTGCATTACAAACAAAATGAAAAATGGTGAAAAGTGATTTAAATAAGTTAGTCGAGAAGAGAGTTTGATTACGAGATCATAAAAAAGTAAACATGGTTTTTTAATTTTCAGTAATTTAATAAATCTTGTTATAAACTACAATATTTGAATGAAATTGTTATTATAATGCTACCCTTTTGGGCTGTTATTCATAATTTAGTTTGTTTTCTTCCAATTATTAATTAAACGATTTGCTGAAATTTTAAATCGATACCGTTTTAATGCTAATATTTATTATAATCCATAGATGTTATGCATATGGAAAAATGTTTTTAATTGCTTTTTCATTAAATTGAATAACAGCAACATTGAATAATATTGCAACATGATATAAAACAGAAAAAATACGCTATAAAAAAATCATTTGCAGAAGCGCGCGGAATATGCAAAGGCTGACATTGTAATCATCGAAAGAACCGTGTTATTAATTAGATTTATGCTAATTAATATTAAATTACATTTTGTAAATTTAGATGCAATTAAATTGTTGTCTTTATGAGCAGGTTACAGTAAAAAAAAATTGCTGCTCCCACCTCTTAATTCTTATTTAAAGCATAAAGTGAAAAAATATGTGGAAAATTATGAAATCACGCGGCCATCTTTTGGTAGCATAGGAATTTAGCCCTCCTGGTTTAAGCGTCTGACATATATCCTATGCGTAGTATCTGGTTTCACAGGCAATTAATATGTCTGCTTGTTTCTTATAAACTTCTATGTAGATGACATGATTGGAAGCAACTTTGGCTGTTTTTCTCTCCTTGGATTTATGGAATGTAGTTTCTGAAGTGACTAAGTAATTATACGGGCTAATGAACCATCATTTAATGAAGAAATAGCCCAAGATTTTGCAAAATCAGGTGAACGATATAACAGTCTACATGTAACTCATTGGTGCAGAGATAATGAAAGTCCTGTGTGTCTCGTACAAGTTTCACTACTGATTACCTGATTGAGATGAAATTTTGTCAAATTATTGCTGGAATGTATGATGTAGTTCCCTGTGTAGTTATTATGATACATTTAGGTAAAAAAAAAACGTGTAGCGTCAGACTGAATATGACACTAAACGTTGTATATAGATAAAGACAATATGTGTGCTGTGTAAATTGTTCACCTAGTAGTGAAGAAATTTGAACGTCAGAAATAGTTCTGAAGTAGCTTAGCTTCTTTGGGAGGCGTAACCGAAATACTTCAGAGACCATCTTAGACATCCAGGAAATAAACAGCCAAAGCTTGATTTTATCTAAATGGATGGAATCGGCATCACATAGATGCATATATTGGGTTGTTCGGGAAGATCGTTCGGTTAATTCGCTAGTTCACCATACGTCACATCTCATGACTTAGAGTTCATTCAAACGCTATCATAACTTCCTCTCACTCCTTGTCTAAACTGTTTGCTATTGTCTACTTGTGTTCTCGTTGTAGTCGTGAGTGGTTACAGTATTTAAAAAAAAAGTTTTAAAAAAGAGAATTTTAGTCATATTATGTTGTATTATTTCCGTAAAGGAAACACGGCTGCTGCAGCCACCCGAAGTTTATGAAGAAAACGGACCACATGAAAGAATGGACGCTCCCAGATTAGGATGACAAAAATAAATTGTTTCTGAGGAAGTGAAAGATTTAATTAATGTTAATCCCAATGCAACAGTTAGGGAAATAGCTGAAATAATCCAAAAATAAGTTTCAACCGTTTACTGGGTCATACAAAAGCTGGGATTTGTGAGCAACCTCGACGTTTCTGCTACCTCCCACACAAATTACCTAATCTAACCCACATATTCCTAGATTCATATCGTTCATTGAACTGTAACAAGTACAGCAGAGTTACAAAGTCACAAAGTTTGGAATAGGTAGACCTTTTTTATTGACAATAATTTAACCAGACATTGTCAGTCAGAAGTGTACGTCGTTTTCTGTATCGTTCATAGTTAATGAGATATAATGCAATGAACACCGCAAAACAGCAATATGATTCATTCTAAACCAACATGATCCAGCAATAAATATTCAAATTCTAGATTCTCCTTCAATTCAATCTGCTGTTCTCCTTGTAAATGTATGTATATTAAGAAAGTAATATTCCAGAAATTTTATAAAGTGAAAATTTCTGCAGCCAATCTCACAGTAATTCCTGAAAGACTTTTTGGGATATGCCTAAAAATGTGGCAATGCCGGGACAGTTCATAGCCCACAAAAGTGAAGTGCATAACGAAGAAAGATTTTCAACATAGTAGATGCGATAAAAATTATATATTTATTTACTTATCATCAAATTTGTACTAACATTCGTGGCATTTATTCAATAAAAAATATATAATCATTTTTAGGTAACAAAGAATGTGTATGGAGGATATTAATGAAAAAAATTTAAACTTGTCTCATCACTAGTTTGTAATACATTTGTCGAATGCAGAAGGGACAACAATGGTTCAACTTGATTGGCATATTTTTAGTCTTTTCCATAAAATGTCCTTTCTGATCTTACTCCTACCTGTCCGCTCACTTATCAGATTTTTTTTATCATGCTAAACTTTTGTTCATTCCACATCCTGCTTACGATATCGCGAATTAATTATAAAGATATACCATATATTGCAATATTAGTGTAGGCTGTAATAATTCTTTTAATATTAGATACTTTAAGAAAATTGGCGTTTTTTAAGATGGCTAATAAAAAGTAAATCTTTGTTGCCACAATTGTTTATAAGATTCGAACATACATACATAGTTATGTTTAAAGGATTTTGTTATTTGTTTGTAATCATTATGGAGATTCTGAAAGTTTTCTGTTTTCTAAATTGGGCCCTCTGTTCCCGATGCGCGTTTGTAATTTAGCGATTTTTTTATTTTCACAATTTAAAGAAAATTACTGTTCTTCCGTTCCATGCTGTCGGGATGTGAACAAATTTTCATTTTAGCGATTTTTTTTTTTATTTACACTATCATCAATACAAAGTAAAAATATATTATATTTCATTATTAACATAGTTTGAGACTTTACATATAGTATTGCAGCAAGGAAAAATCTAATATTATGGTTAAAAGAAATCTATATATAAACATATTTGTTTACAAGTTAAGAAAAAGGATGGAGAAATCTTTATTTTTTTTTTTAAATTTTTTAAAAAATAATAACTTTTTTCATCTTCTATTAGAAGACTGAAAAGTAGTCATCAGTACAAATTTTTTATTAAATCAATATTAGAAGATTTACATTTATCTTCAAATATTTGTGTAACATCTTTTAAAAACTCAATAACTAATTTGTGTCTGAACTTAGAATGCAATCGATTCGTTGAGTATCTTCTGTTTAGGTTATGAATACATTTCAAGTTTTTATTTTCAATAATTTGAAGCTTTTTCAGGCGACAATTCGCCAATTTTGGTGACCAAATTTGACATCCATATGATAAAATAGGTCGAATGCGTATTTCGTAAATCAGAAATTTATTTTTATAGTTTAGTTTCGATTTCCTACTTATTAATGGGTACAGAGCTCTTCCGCATTTAATAGCTTTGTCGTAGGTTTGGGCAATGTGTGTTGTAAATGTTGGTTTTTTGTCAAATATAACATCTAAATATTTTACTGAATCTTCCAAACTTATGTCAGCTCCTTTTCAGATAAACTGATACTAGGTTTTCTTTTAGGGGATTTGTTGTACGGGAAGATTACAGCTTTTGTTTTCGTAGAGTTGTTTTTGATTTTCCATTTTTCGATACCATAACTGCTTTTGCCATATTTTTAACAATAGCATTTGCTACCTTTCCGGTAGTGATTAGCGCTGAGTCATCTGCATAGAAAGCTACAGACTGACTTTTTAGAGTTTTAAAATCGGGTGTAAATATCAAATACAAATGCGAGGATAATATCGATCCCTGTGGTAAACCCGCTGGAATTGATCGTTCTGTAGCGACACAGTCATCCACCTTTACCAAAAACGATCTGTCAGATCGCTTTTGCAAATAAAGAGGATAGCCAATCTGATTCATTTTAAATATGAGGCCATTGTGCCAGATAGAATCAAAAGCCTTTTCTATGTCTAGGAACACAATGCAAGTGGATTTCAAGTTTTGTTTGTTTGCAGTGATGTAATTTAATACTCTTTTTGGTTGCTGTATGGTTTAGTGATCTTTTTTAAAACCAAATTATTCTTCATTTATGATACCATTCTGATCTGTATTATTTTCTCAAATACTTTGGCGAGTCCGCATAAAATGCTTTTTGGCCTGTAGTTGCTTGCTTATTTTGCGTCTTTTCCATTTTTTAAAATGGGAACTACTTTCGCTCTTTTAAATTTTGCAACTTTTGAATGTGTACTCGTATGTACATTCCATTATTGTGTTGAAATTGTAATAACGAACGAATTACGATTAAACGCTCTATTTTCGGATTACAGACATATTTGCAGTTCTGCGATTTTTATTTGGTCAGTCTTTGTAATTTGTTTTGTCATCATGTTTTGAGGTGTTATTTTTCTAAAACCTTTTGTAAGGTAAAAAAGTTGATTATTTTCGTTGTTGAATGCTTCGTTTCTGAGATATAAATACTTTTGTATTTTAACAATATTTCGTAATTTTGCGTTTTTTTATTCGGCAATTTTTTTTAATATTTCGAAAACTGGCTTATTGGGTGGTTGAAGTTTTGTCTTGTCATCTGCATTCTCCCATCATCACTTGTTATCACCTACACTTTTCGACTTAAAGCAACAGTGCCTTTGTAAGTTGAAAACGAAGCGATAACAGAAATTAGTCCGAAAGCAAGCATACTTATTTGTTCTCTTGTGTATAAATGCTGCGCTTTTGCCAGTTCTAACAACAAAATTGCCACCCTAACGGTACGTATAGCGACTGCATATTTCGGCCACAGAAAAAACTGCCGATACAGAGAAAGTCTTTAGGGAAGTTTTATTTGAAACTCTGATATGCGCCAATTTATTTTCCTTGCATTTGTTGGTTTATTCAATCAAAGGCCACAAAGAAGCCTTTGCAACTATGCAAGATAGCACTCCCGTTGGAAATGTATTCGGATAGCCAGACACCGAAAAATCTAATCAATTATTCAATGCCGCTAATACAAATTATAATATTTTAATTCTGCAAATTGTTAACGCAATTTTCATTTGTGAGAGATTTCACCTTGTTATCGACATTCCCCAGAATTACCATTTCGCATTTACTCTAACATCCTTAGATTGTTTCACTTAGGCCAGTTATGAAACGGCTATCAAATTATTTGCTATAAAATACTCTTTAAAAGTACCTTAAAAATATTACCAATAACCTTTCCTGCCACCACTGAGATCACTAAAAACAGAACAGAACTTTCTGTTTATTTAAAAACTATGCTAGTGCAGGCCTTTAAATCTCTTTTCATTTCATTTATTTAGTCTATGGATTATATCCTTACAGACCAGCAAATATCTTATATAACTAATTAACAAAATTAAAGTAAATAACTTAACTAATTTAATAAATTACATACTAATTGCCTAAAGACATTATGAGGCAGGCAAAGGTCAATGTTGTTGCAGAATCTATTAAACAAAATCATTGACCTGTTAATGGGCTCATTGCAAATATAATTAGACGAATGCATAACAATATTAAAAGTATACATATGACGGAGAGAGCGAGATGGAGCATTAAAGCGTATGAGTGCAAGTAGATCTGAACAATCAATATATCCCGAAACAACGGCATGAAGAAACATAACAGACGCTATGTTCCTTCTGGCCTCCAAAGTTTGCAACGAAATGAATGCACAGCGCCTTTCATAGGACGGTAAAGGAGAAGTAAGGTTAAGTGACGACAAGGCATATCTTAAAAACACTTTCTGTACTTTTTCAATCCGCATAGAATGAATTGATGCAACAGGATTCCAAATAACCGATGCATACTCGAGTTTAGAACGTACAAAAGCAGAGAACAAAACTTTTTTTGTATAAGGATCAGAGAATTTATACATATTTCTACGAATAAAATAAAACATCGCATAAGCTTTTGGTATAATGTAATCTAGGTGATTTTTGAATGTAAATTTGAACGCAAAAACTACCCCCAAATCAGAAAATTCAAAAATTTCTTCCAAGATTTCATGATAAATATGATATAATGAATTAATTGTATTTCTACAGCGATGGAATGTCAGTTTAAAACATTTATTAGTATTGAATGGTAAATCATTAGCTTTCGACCAAATAGCAATCCTATCTAAATCTTCCTGCAACAACGTAACATCATTCAACGTGTAGATTGATTTAAAAATCTTTAGATCATCTGCATACATAAGATATTTCGAATTTTTAAAACACATACCAATATCATTAACAAAAATATTGAACAATAAAGGCCCAAGAATACTACCTTGTGGAACACCAGAGGTAGGAAAATAAGCACTAGAATAATAACCATCAATACAAACAGTACATACCCGATTACCCAAATACGATTTCAACCAATTTAAGACATTGGAGTGGAAACCGAATTTATGAAGCTTAAATAAGAGAATATCATGGCGAACTCTGTCAAAAGCTTTAGAAAAGTCCGTGTATATCGTGTCAACTTGAACACCACTTTCAAATTCATTTAAACAGAAATTACTAAAAATAGCTAAGTTAGTAGTTGTGGAACGACCAGAAAAAAATCCGTGCTGATTAGGGTTAATATGCCTCTTTATTAAAAAATATAATTTTTCATGCATAATATGCTCAAAAACTTTAGCAATGTTAGGTAACTTAGAAATAGGCCTGTAATTAGTAACTAAGGTTCTATCTCCTGACTTAAAAACTGGAAAGACTGTTGCAGTTTTCCATTTATGAATAAAATATCCAGAATCAAGCGATTTTTGAAACAAAATTTTTAAAGGAACTAAAAAAGCTGTTGAGCATTTTTTAAGAAGAAAAGAAGAGATTCCATGCAGATCAGATTTAAAAGAATTTTTGAGCTTAAAAATGGCAGACAGAATGTCCTCATCAGAAATGTCAATAGACCCAATATCAACACAAGGCACAATATTGTCGAAGTTACTAAAATTATTTACAGTATTATCTTTTGTAAAACTTGATTCAAAGAAATTCTTAAATAAGTTTACTGATTCTTCTGCCGAATTTGAAACAATATTATTATGCTTTAGACCTTTAGGGATGGAAGAATTGTTTTTTTTTGACTTTATATACGAAAAAAACCGTCTTGGATTATCTTTTAAAGACTCATTAAACGATAGTATATACTGATTATACAAAAATTTATTTAAACAATTAAATTCACGCATATAATGAATATAATATTTTTCATCAATCGGGGAATTAGAAATCATAAATTTACTATAAAATTTATTCCTTAAGTTTTTTAATTTTTTCAATCCTTTGGTGTACCAAGGTAATTTATAGACCTTTGGCTTAATGTGAGATATATTATGCTCGACTATAAAATTTGTCATTTTTAAAAATTCATCATAACAAATAGCGACAATATTACTATCTAAAATATCGGGCCAATTGATATCTGAAAGTAGTTCATTTAAAGAATCAAAGTTACAGGAATTATAGTCATAATCATTAGCTAATATAGGAATGTTAGACTTCGAAAGATTATAAAATTGTAAATTAATACAAATTGCAGAATGATGAACCGTTTCAGGAGAAACAGGAAAATTGCATTTAACTACCGAAAACAACATGTCATTGCTAACAAAAACTAAGTCTAGCAAACGCCTTAATTTATTAAACACTTTATTAATTTGTTGCAGACCAATACTAAGTAATGCATCAATAAAATCAATTTCAAACGACTTATTAATATTACATGGAAGAAATTTATCAATGTTACGAACTTCATTCCAAACAATATTATTTAGATTAAAATCACCTAAGATACACATTTTATCATTACTATTTAAATTGTCTGAAATATGCAAAATGTTATTTGAGTGAGCCTGATACAAACTATCCAAACTATTTGGCGGAATATAAGAGGCACAAATAAAAAAATTTCCTTGAATAGATTGAATTTCAACACAAAGTTGATCCAATAATAAGTTGCCATCACTTAATTCAAATTGTTTTGAAACGAAGGCACTATTCACAGCAATTAACACACCACCACCTCTCAAGCAGCCACTTAAAACACAATCTCTATCTTTACGAAAGACATTAAATTTTTTTGTATCAAAAAATTCTTCATTAAAAAAATCCGAATTAAGCCAAGTTTCAACAAATACATAGACATCATAATCACATTGAGATGTAAATGGAAAAATTAACATAGATTTTGTCCTCATACCAGACACGTTATGATAATAAATTTTCAAAGGCGAATTATTAGAATTTAATGGCATTACTAAGCTTCGTGAGATAGAGGCTTCTTCTTTGGAAAAAACTTAAAAGGACGAATCTTAATGTTAGCAGTCCACAGTTCAGATTTAAACAAATTATCATATAGCTCAGGAGCCACTCCTAATTTGAAATTAATGTATTTTAGATGATCAACAATCATATCTTTTTTAATTAATGGATAGCAAGCAATAGAATCCTTATCAATTTTTAAATGATTACCCACATATGCTATCAAACGATCAGCAGTCATTGTTGTTTTAAATGATGATAAATGTACCCATTTCATCTGAGTGACAACATCCAGCTCTGTATTGACATTCATGCCAACCACAACACGTCGTTTATTCTGCTTTCTTTTCGTTACATTAGTCCACTTCATGTTAGCAGCAGAACCAGCAGCTAGCGCAACGTCACCAACAGCGCCAGCGAAAACATCGTCATTCGGCAAAGATGACGCATTATTATTTGCATTTAACACAACATCAACAACAGCATCAGCAGCACCCACATCAGGAATGTTCACAGAAGCAGCAAGCGAGCCATTATTCATAGTAGCAGCAAGCGAACCATTATTAGCAGAACATGCAGCAGAAACATCATCAACACCAAAACAAATCGATCCATCAGTCAAAGGCATATTATTTAAACTCTTTACAGCAGAGAGAGTATCAGTCATAGAGCGCGGAGCACACTCAGAACCGGTTTGATGCAAAGAAGAACGCCGATGAGACTGGTTGAGAACATTGTTGTTTACAGTATTAACAGGAATGAATTGAGACAGCATCAACTTAATTTCATCAATTTGATTAGACAACAAGCTAACTTTCTTCACCAAATCACTAGCAGATATTAAACAATTATCACAATTGTAAACAATGTTGGCAAAGCTAGAAAGGGCAGTGATCGCACCATCATTGTCTATATTTGCACAGAACTTATGCAATTTTCTTTGGCAAATATTGCAAACAATCACACTGTTTCTATTAATGCTTTTGTAACAAGCAGAGCAAATTATTTTTGACATTGTAGGTAGGTAGGTGGTAGGTATCAACCGTACTGCTCAAGTGATAGGCCGCGACTCTTCCATCTCATAAATCTCATCTCATAAATAAATCTCATCCCAGTTATCGCAGAGTCTGGGCATTTATTTAGTTCTACATTCAATTCATCCCCTCTCTGCACACCTGCGATACGTTCGCATTTTTATGAACGCAACAGAGTTGCATATGCCAAAGCACTGCAATGTGATGAATTTTCGTGAAATTTCCTTTCATTCCAGAAGTAGTTTTGGAAACTGTTGTTTTATGCTTCATACTTTCAGTTCTGGGTTTGTTGCTTCTGTTGAATACGAGTACATTTTTTTTATTTCGTGAATGTTTATTTTAGTTTTTATTTCAAGAATTGTTGATGTTTCTGCATTTGAATTGTGCAACTTTTTGTTGCAGCCATAAACCAGATACCACGGGGCTACATTGATGCGTTTTAGATTGAAGTGGCACATGTGTTAGCACTTTTTTACATTTTAAGTTGGATTTATAGGTGAGTTAGGTTTCGTTTGTTAAGAGTTCTGTATCAACATATGATGCCTGTATTTACTTCAACAATGTTTAATGTTATAAAATGTTTTGGGTTTAAATAAAAACTTTGGAAATTGCTTAAAGGCCTGAATTGTATCTTCAGATTCGACATAATGGAAAATTATTAACAACACAGCATAACGTCAGAAGCATTACAATCATCGATAATGAAATAATTTTTTAGTAGCGAATTATAGAAGCTAAAATCAAGCGATCTTTAACGTTATTAAAAAGGCGACAAATTTTTCTGTGTTAACAAATTCGTTTGTTAAAAGTTTTTAAGTTGCTGAAAAAGAAGGAGGGCTTTCCCTGTGAACGATGTTTGTAATTAAATATTTGCTTCCAGCGTATTTTGTAAAATAGAGACAGTCTCAGAATTTCAGTTTCCTTTCGATTTTGATCTGCAGATTTTATTTAAAAGCACAGCGGGGTTGATTTCGATTCGTATTCAAAACAAATTTTGACTTCATACGCAGTTCTTACTTGAAACATAACCCATCCACGTTGATAGTTTGATTCGAGTATACGAAATACACATTTTTTAAGTATTTATTTTATACAGGGTGTCCGTCGGGAAGGTATACAACTTCGTTTGTTTATAATTTTTGATTAAATGAAAGATATTGGACCTTATTTTGATAAATGTTTTATTTAATGTCGGCAATTATGTAAGGAATACAATATCAGACAAATGTCCGCCTCTGTTAGCCTCACAAATGGGAGCCCTTTCGAGCACATTTTTCATTACATTCTCATACATTTCACGCTGTATTTCATTAATTTTATCACGAATATTTTGTTTGAGTTGCTCAAGCGTTTCTGGTTTCTTTGCATAAACATTGCTTTTCAGCATCCCCACAAAAAGAAGTCCGGAGCAGTCAAATCAGGCGACCGTGGCCAATCAACATCACCATTTCTTGAAATAACTTGTTGTGGAAAGAGGTCTCACAGTAATTCCACTGTAATCCTGGCTGTATGCGATGTGGCACCGTCTTGTTGATACCACATGTTAATCAAGCCCAAAGCATGCAGTAGTGGCGTTAAAAAGTTTTCAATCATATCGCGATATCGCTCCCCATTGATAGTTACTGTTACGCCGTTTTCAGTTTCGAAGAAGTAAGGTCCAATGATTCCTCCTGACCAAATTGCACACCAGACTGTCACTTTTAATGGATGCAAAGGTGACTGATGAATAATTTGAGGGCTTTCCATTGCCCAGAACCGACTATTCAGTTTATTTACATATCCATTCAAATGAAAATGTGGCTCGTCTCTCATTCTGATTTTTTCATGAAAGTCGAGGTTGTCATGGGCGAGCTGTGACATCCTATTGGCATATACGGTGGCGTAGATGGTCTTGTGTGTCAACTGAATCTTAAATGGAAACAAATGCAAACCCTCGTGCAAAATTGTGGCCAAAGTTGTTTTTTGAAGACGAAGCTCCTGAGCACGGCGTCGAATTTACGTTGATGGATTGTTTTAAACACTTTCGTGAGCAGAAGTAATGTTTTCAACCGATCTTGCAGTACGTTGTGGTTCATGCTTGGCTCTATCAGCTACAGACCCTCCTTCTTCGAAATTATTCACTTCAATCATTCATGTTGTTTCTCCCAAAAATTTCACGTAATTTTCTCATCGTCACAGTAATCGATGATTGATTTTGATAAAATGTTTTAGCGATTAAGACACGTCGGTTTATCGAATATTTTTCCATAATAAATTTGCCACGTCTCTACTTCACGACTGCCAAATATTAATTGTCAAGGCTAATGTTTACCAAAATGGCGGCAAAACAAAGTAGAATAGCTTCCCGACGGACACCCTGCATATATGTTATGTTTTAATTTGCATCAGAATTAAAAATTGATGCAGTTTTCGTCTTTTGGCAGAAAACGCTCTGAAATCTAATTGCGAAAGGTAAATAAAGGGTGTCCCAACAAGAACGCAAGATTTAAGTTTGGCGTCATTCGAAGTGTCATTGTTTGACATTTGAACAATTGTTATTTTTTTTTATGAAAATGAGGCATGTCAAGCGCAAACAGTCAATGGTCTTCGGTATCGTGAAATGATAACCAGTTTTTTGGTGCCTAGAATTGAAGAAATAAATGTGGAAAGCATGTGATTTCAACAAGACGGCGCCACATGTTATACAGCCAGAGAAACAATTCAATTGCAGCATCAGTCACTTAAATTTTGCGAATAAGTTTTCCTGAATTTAGGTATCAGGCTATGAAAAATTTCCATCGTGATTTGAAAAAAAAAACTTCTCACAAGCTGAATCAAAACCAATACTATTTATAGCTTTTTGATCATTATAATTATAACCATTGGATTGTAGTTTAATTTATAAACTAATATTTAATTTATTAACGATAAAATTTTTATGCAAAGAAAAACGTCTCGTCAAGGACTGTTTGCATTTTTTTTGTCCCAGTTGCGTAGATACGTTGGGCTGGAAACAGTGGTGGATGATTTTGTTTCCCTTTTATCTTAAAAATTTTTGTCAGGACAATGTGATAAATGTATTTAAAGTTGCAATCTTTAGTGTCTTTGTCCTTTTGAACGTATTTTTCAGCGGGTGGTGAAAGAAAGGAACGATGATGCAATACTTTAAGAAATGCACAGGGATTAAGGTCTCTCTTTTTTATGGTTAATGGCATTTAACTACAGCAAGGATATTTTATGTGGCACCCTATTTGTTCGTACATCATGCACATTGCTGGGCCACTGTCGTAAGGAAGTGTTGCGAAAAATTAAAATATATTGTATATATTGTTTAAAACAATCAAATGTAAATGTGTAAATGTGTAAATAAATATCAAAATGTTATGTTATAATAAATGTCAAATACCATAATGGTAGGATAAAGGAAAAAACCGTAATGAAAGAGTTCATTGTCGCATTTTGATAACTTGACTGGCATAATTGTTTTTAGTTTCGTAGTAAAAAATAAAATGTTTTTAAAAAGTGAATTTGTTTTTTGGAATTTAAGTTTGTGTTGTGAGGTTACTCTTTCCATCTCAATTTGTGCCTTTCCATGAAGTTTACGCTTTTGTCCTTTGTAGAAACTTTCTTTGTTTTCTACATTTTTACATAATTTTTTACTCTCAGCCGACACTTTTTACAAATTGATTAATTTATCACGTGTCAAAGTATTAAAACTCTTTTCATTTGTTTCTTTTTTCGCTGCGGGAGCCAAGTCTTTCCCTCCTTTCACTTACTATTTGGTGCATAAGTGGTATCTCTTACTATTTTCTTTCATTTTAAATTTCTTTTTTTTCTTTTTGGTTTATTTTCTTTGTGTTTTATTTGTTTTGTGTGTGTGTTTGTGTAGTTTATCTGGTTCTGTTTTATGATACGTTTTCATAAAGCGTTAAACAAATCCTTTTTCTCTCGCTCACTGAACATCGCTTGATCTGCACGCTGGTGTTGGAGGAATGGTAACGCGGAGGGCAACTGTGATGACAGTTTTAATTAATGTATTAACTGCTTTTCTTTTTTGCCAGTGTCAGTTTTTCCTTTGGCCGCTTTGTCAACTTCTTCGTTTCTTTATTATTATAAAGTGTTTTTCTTCCGTCATTCACTCTAATTACAAGGCAAGGCAGAGAGATTACACAATTAATAAGGGAAATCTGAAAAGTCGAATGTTTCTTTATTCATTTTTTATTCATATTCATTCTTTATTCATTTTGGTGCAAAAAAAATTGCAAACATTTTCAACAGTGCTGGGTAAGTTATTGGGAGGAAAGTTATCATTATTTGTCTGTATTTATTGGAGTTGTAATTAATTTATGTGGGTTAGAGGTGGCAAATTCGGTACTAAATATAAATAGCAGAGAGCCACAGGAGACATTGTTTTTTAATCCTGATTTTGTGTAATATCTAAGGAAAAATTATGTTCCATTTCATGAATACGACATGGGAGTTTTAGAGGATTTCGAATGCCAGTTTGGGAAGCTTTTACTACAGTTGTTGATTACTCAACTACTCGAAGTCTTTATCTGCACACTGATTTGGGCGCCACTTGGTGAAGATCACACTCACGACCACCGTGGGCGGATCACTGCCTAGAAAGAATGTGGCAATATTTATGCACTAAAGCGGAGGAGATCAGAAGTAGGCTTCTCTGGTTTACAGCCGCTGCCGTGTTTCACCATCGAAACCAAACACATCGTTATTGTAAAATCATCATGAGTCTTGTCGTGAAATTGAAGCGTGGTTGGGTATTCGTGGCGTCAAAAAGACAGACGAGGTAACTTTCAAGGCATCTTAAATCCAACAAAAGTTGTTCACACATAAAGTCCTCCGGTGCTAATGGTCGTTTCTTTTTTCACGGACCTGAACATTTGGAAGTTTGCAATGCATTTTCCGTGCATTAAAAATAAATTGTGTTTCGGAGGATGCTAACGCAGCAGCGTACTACCACTCTCTTTTTATTTAAAAATGTATATTATTTGAAAATTTCCGATGACGACAATTCAGTTTAAGAATCTAAAGGAATATATTCGATTATTCCATTCAGTCGGCCTATAAGAATTCTATTTTTAGACCTCACTCAGGGAATCCTGCAGTCTAAGGACGATTCCGACCTTAGATAGCGTAGCTGGAGTGAAAATACATTACGATTATTTACTTTAGTAGAATTTAACAGCCCTGTCTCTAACACCCGTCAATAATATTAATTTATATTAAGTCAGGTATATTTGTACTCTTCCATCTTTATTTCAGGCCTTCTCAAGCAACCATATTCTTTGTCATTGACTGTCATTTGCATGGAGCATCCTAAACTAAAAACTAGAAATTAAAATTTTCTGTTGTTTTACTGTTTTTTATAAAATTAATTTATTAAAAAATTGATTGATTACTTGGCTCCAAAGATCCAATATGTTATCGTTATCGGCTATCTCTTTGCCCCCTTCAATCAGCAATTCCCTTATATAATTGTTTCGTTCATGCCATCGCTTTCGAATCGAATTATGACAACTTGTAAATATCCACCAATTACTCGTGCACTTAGCGCTTTACAACTGTGTAATTGTTCATTGACATAAAAACCACAAATGTCATCACAACTAAAAATGGTGTCATAACAGTGTTTTTCCCAAACCCTGAATCTCGCACACAAGTATGGGGCTAAGAGTGTAATGCAGGCAGTAACAAAGTTGTGTGAAATAACACACACATGTGTGTGTGTATGTGTAAGTAATATAGCAAAGCTATTATACGCGTCATTGAAATGAAGTAATAATTTTTGGAGAAAATACAATTAATTTACAAAAAACATTCACATGTAATGCATAGGGTACAGTGCTTAGTGTGATAGATTTTAAAGAAATTCTGCGAATAGGTGAAGGTTGGTGACCCTAATGAGCTTTTTTAACCACCCATTGTAATGACATATATTGGACTTCTGACAGGAATTTCGTAATGCATTTCTATGTTAAGAAATGAGTGCATTGTTGCAAAAATAAATGCGGATTTGCAGCTAATCCATGCCTGATAATGCAAATGCACATCATTCTCGGGGACTAACAGATCAGTTCGCTGTGTATTAACTTTGTTATTTGTAAGGGTATCAAAATATTTGTGGTCGTATCTTCCTTGAGAGTAACAAGCACCTTTCCCACTGCAAAAAGGGCTAAGTTAATATATATGTAAAATTTCACCTTCCAAATTCAAACAAGCAAGTTTTTGTTTAAAATGAAAGTGAAATATGATTTACTTCAACTGCAATACAAACTTAAAATAAACATTTATAAGAAATTGGAAGTTTAGCGACTTTCGTCTATCTACATGTCTTCTTAGCACAGCGGTTGAACTACGACTTTCTCTCCACTTCTATTGTGTTGTTCGCCATTACTGTCATCTCTGTAATCTTTTTTCTTCAGTCGAAGGAATCGTCTCTGCTGTATAATGTTTGGAAGAATGAGCTGGTACAACGTTATCTATACTATGAAGAGCAGGTGGCACAAATGGGGAAATCGGGACAGCAGCTAAAAACTTAGTAACATAAAGATTGAATCCACCTAATGCCTGGTGAATTGCTCTATACTTATAAATTATTGCCTCTTAAAAAACCTTTCGTTAAGACATTATAGAAGAACTGCTGATTTTTTCTTAAGGGGCTTGGTGTTGCAGTTTATGTTTAAGCCTAGACCTAGGAATGCTTTAAACCTGATGCTTTATAAATTAAACTGAATTTAAAATGAGTAAAATACACCGAATCTTTGGTCATTTGGTCTACATTTTTTAAGTTTTGTCAGGCTTTATAATGGAATGAACAAAATTTAAATTATTGATTAGAAATTGCAAAGTAAAGATTCAATTTTGATGAATCGTTCAATTTTTATGGCAGGTATCAGAAGAGTTGTGCAATGCAGTCCATTTTCATTCTTAGATCTTAGAACACCAAACTTTTTACCCATGCTACTTTTGTCGGGGTTTGGCGCAATATTGATTTAAGAGTATTCGATATTAGAGGAGCGTGATTTGTTGATCAATTTTTCAACTATTACAAAGCTTACGCATATTACACATATAGAATAAACAAAGAATTGAATTTTTGTCAAATGTATATGTAGGCTGCCAGAAGAGACTTATCTGTATGGCTCATTTGATAAGTTTTGGCAAGTCTTATAAAGATTTATGACAGCAAGCCAGACAGACAGATGGAAATAGATATATATTTATTTCCGTATCAAACGGAATACGTACACCGCTGTACCTTCAGGTGCAAGTATAAAAAAGAGTTTAAGGGAAAGTTTATGGAAAGCTTTTGCGGCTTATTTCCTGAACTATAATACCACAAGGAAGAATTGATTGTGTTTTTGAAATCCCGAAAATGGAATTATAAACTCGATTTTAAAACTAAAGGTGTTCAGAACAAAATTTACAATAATTTCCCGAACTACCAAGTTTGTATCAACATTAAATCCCTGTAGCAAACTTAATGGAAATCACTGAATTTGTTTTCAACAATAAAATAATATGTAATATGGTCCAAATTCGGTAGAAGTGGAGCTTATACAGGGTGGGCCATAAGGATGTTGGCGGTTCAAATATTCAATTAAAAAAAAACTACGAAACGTAAAAAAAATATATTTGTATTTTTAATAAGTAGAAGCATGGGAATTTTTAAGACTTAAAAATAATGTTGTCCAAATGGCTTCCTTCCCTGCTTGACACTCTTGGAACCAAAGTCGCAAATTTTGGAAAACTCGTTGAAAAGTTGTTCTCGGTATTTTGTTACTTTCCTGAATAATGTTCCTCTTCAACTGCTCTAAATTGGTCGGTACTTTGAACCGTAATTGGTACTGTTGAGCCGGTTGTTTCGAACATTCTAATCTGTTTTCGTAGCACATTGGCGCTAGGAACTTCACTTAAATGGTGTAAACCGTGTTCATGCCGATACAAACGTCGTGCAGTAATCACTGATTTATTGTTTTCGTAATACGCTCGGACACAAAATGCACGCTGCACTCCCGTGTACGGCTCCATGGCGACTAAATTTCCAGGAAGCGGCGAAGCGAACAACATATCCCCCCGCCACCCCGCGCCGCGCGTTACCGAGAAATTGAAGAATTAAATCGCCAACACTCATATGGCCCATGTACTTTGGGTCATCACATTTGAAACACTAAAGTCAACTTAGAAAAACTGTTGAGAATCCAAAGAATACTGAGTAATTGAAATTCCGGCCGGCAGTGTTGGACTGGGACATTTAAGCCGCATAGACGGTTCAGTGGGCCCCGATTTCACCTGTTGTATTTTTTTTTTGTTGCATTTTAGGGCGTCTATATTTATCGGTACTGCTGTACTTGGAATGTGGTCCTAATTTTCCTGTAAATTCTGTGCGCTGAATTTTAACAACAGAACATACAAGTCCAACTGTTGTACAACAAAAATAATGTTGCCTGTTTGCTTTGGCAAGGGAATGTAGTTATTAACCTTTGAAAGATTGTGTATCTCGACGTTTCAAAAATTTTAAAGCAGCAACTCGCTGCCGAAAAATGGACGACTTTACTGCGCTGCTGTCTGGCATTGAAGCAAGAAAATTACTTAATAGCGTATTATGTTGAAATTGCAAAATTGCATAGTGATGTCATGCCCAGCGATGGCTTCAGAAGGCACTTTCAGTACTAGATTTCCGAAGTCAGTTTCATATTCAACGATGAGAACTACGTTCTTTTTTTGCCCATGTGAGAACGCACTCGCTGTTCCTCCAACCCCGCCTCACGTTAGCGAGCGCTCAAACTTAGATTTTTCAAACATTAAGTTAGAAAAAAATGGAATTCACACGAAATTCACATTAGACTAATACGCAAAAAAATGGCAAAAGCAAATTGTCAAACCTTGAAAATATTCATATTTTTTACAAAACGAGAAATAAAGTTAACGTTCACAATTTGCGTCGTTCCAACAAAGTTATTGTTAAAGTAAGCAAATAATTTATTCTTAGTTTAATTAAAAATATTACTCCTTCCTTTAAAGGGAACTTTAGAAATAATATTTTGTTTTATACAATAAGAAGAATTTATTGTTATTTGGAAAATTTGAAAATTATTTGAATTTAGTTTGGAGTAGGTGTTATTTTTTATGTCACAATAATATCCAAACATTCAGTAATAAAAATCTGAGAACAAAGACCGCATCATGTTGTTATACCAAAAATGATATCTACGAATTGATCAACGGCTTGTGGAAAAAAAAAACAACTGAATAAACAAGTTAAAAATAGTTCAAAGAAAGGATGTTATTGCTTTTAAAGTGGAACATTTTTAAGAATTTAAAGGCCACTTTCTTCAGGTTTAACAGAGTCAGCAGACATTAAAATCTATAACTGATTCGTTTGTAGTTTAGCAAATGGGAACTAAAACGATGTTTTTATTTTATTTTGTATTTGCGATTTTGATATTAATGAGTTAATTTTCTATCGGTAAAATGTTTGGCTGGTATAAAATCTTCACTTAAAATAGCGTAATGGATATACGAGTATAGTTATAAAATTGTATTTTTTATTTCTTGTGATTATCCAGAAGACCCAATATAGACAAAAAAGTTAGCAATAAATGGCATTAAGCTTATAATACTGTACACATCAATGGAATAAACTGCTGCTGAAGTTGGATATTTGACCCAAAAGTATCTTAAGCTGAATTGTTCATATGAATTTTCTGTATTCATCATATCCACAATTCACCCTTGTTTATCTCAATTATGTCTTTTCGCCACTTTTGTCTTTCGGAACTAAAATTTTATGAAAGATGTGTCTTCATATTTTCAGTACGATCTGCCTGTCTCTGGCCAGATTTCCATGTTCGCCTCTATATTTGTGTTATGTTGTGTTTATACGTAGTGATATTTTTTGATAAAATTCCTCTGCGGGTTTAGTGATAAATCCTGCACCGTTAAATAAATGCTATGCGATCGAATAAATCTGCTCAGTTCATACGCATCTCATAGGAAACAAGTGGTCCGGCGCTACATTACGATTGATTATGATCGAGTATATAACGCACACAGTTGGGTCCCCTTTTTAATAAAGCTTGTACTGGGTCAATTAAACAAACTTCAATGACATTTCGGAAGCGATATAACTAAGATTGAATCGCCCATTTGTTTGGATGCTATATCAAAACAAGGACCCGAACGAAATGTAAGCGCTAATTGTTATGGAGTTTTGGCAAAAATGAATTTTGGGTGAAAAAACAAGTTTGGGTGGTTAATTTACGATATAATGGAACTATAATGAAAAATGGATTGATAATAAAAACATGGCCCATTTAAAATATGGTTTGTTCCTGACCCAAACAGGCATAACGTACTGTATTTTATTAAATGATTCAAAGATTACGACTTTTGCTTTGAGTATAAGATTTCGTGGACAAATAGACATCATCGGTACATTCATTCTGAGTTGATCGGTGTACGAGTATATTTCATATTGTTTAAAGCGGATATTTCCGTGTTTTATAGACATAAGCATATGTACAGTAACCAATGAAGAGAAATCCTTACAAATGGGCCGCCTCCTTCCTGATTCTTAAAATCGTTGCAACAAAAGCTTCCAACCCTTTTGCTTTATAATTAATTTGTTACAAATATCTGTTGCCCACCCACACATTGCTGCGTGCAAATGTATTTTATCGTTTGTAATTGTATTAATTTGTAAAATGAACAGATGAACGCAGCCGCACCCATAAGTCCAAATACCAGCTATAGGCGGAGAATGAGCATGACGGAGAGGAAGTGGGTAAGAGGCAGTCATTTGAAAATAGTACAATTAAATGTTGCATTTTGCGTTGTTTGCGTAAGAGTATTTGTGCATTTCCTGCCCGAGTATGATTGTAGAATGTCCGTCTGCTTTCCGTCGCCGTGACGTCATTTGCAGTGATTGTGTGTATGTGTTTGAGCTAGTAGGTTAATGCGGACGACGCTCTACATCAATATTTGTATACACTGCATGTGTGGTGGTGTGGTAAATTTTCAATTTATTATAACTATAATACTTCGCTGTCTGTTTATCTTCGCTTTCCCTTGTGTCCTTATACATTACTACATGGAGATTTGTATGTGTGTGTGTGTGTGTGTATGCGGGTGTGTGTGTGTATGCCAGATTGCATGGGGACATGGTGGCGTGACTGTGTGAGCATGATAAATGCCATAATAATGTGTTAGCAGTTATCTTTCGTGTGTGGTTGTTCTCGCGCTATTTTTGAGCGAATATTGCGGATGTTCGATGAATTCGTTACACGATTGATTTATATAAAAAAATATGATTATAATGAAATGTTTATTGATAAATATTTTATACTAGTAATGGCACATTATGATATTTTACATGTGCGCTATTAGTGTGAGTGCACTTCATTGTATTCGAAAATATCAAGTAGTCTATTTACATAATAATTTAGCTCTATTTTGATATTCTGAGCAAAATACTATTGCCAGTATCAACTAAATGCATTTTTAATAAAATTAATCAAAAATGTAGAAAAATATTTGTGTATGAGCTGATAATGGACATTAAAGATGCTAAAGTTACGGCTTTCAATAATTTTATTTAGGATGTGATTTAGCAGTCCTCGCAATTGGGAAAGCCGTTAAACACAGTAATTTGTTTTTAGTTTGTTGCATATAATTATTCTAATATATGGCGGTCATTAATTTTGAATTCCTTCATTGACTGGAGCATTCATGAATATTTATTGAGGGCTTTTAAAATTTGGTCTATAAATCTTCAGCAAATTATTTTGAATGGATCCTTAAATGTTTAATCCTTTGTGCATAGAAATAGGAAACATGTCGGCTTACTTGGAATGTGATTTTTGATCATTCGACAAAATAACTAGCATAGAAATTTCAGTCAGATAAACTGATTTACATTTATCTTCAGTCACCATCTTTGACGTTGGTGTAAAATGGGAGTGGTGTCATTGGTTAGATCTGAAAAGAACAAAGTTTAAGTTTAACTGTATGATGCTTTCTAAATTGTACTGTATTTAGTGCAATTGAATAAGAGACAATCTAATCTAGGACTACAAGATTTAAATTAAGTAATATGTTTGAGTTGAGGAAAAATTAATGTGACCAAAAATGCAACTGTAGCCGGAAAGTTTATGCATTTTTGATCACTTTTCCAGCTTTTACCGAGTTCTTTCTACTCAACCGGCTGTCGATTTAATTCAATAGTGTGAGGGTGCATCCACGTTCCGTCATATTGCGTAAATATCGTTCCGAATCAGTAACACATTGGAGTTTTTGACTGTCAGGAAGCGCGGCACCTATTTGGAAACAATTTCTTAATGCACGAAGTTTCATGGAAAATAGTGAGTGCGTTGCCTATTGATATCTTCAGAATGCCAGCTATTTCTTGCAAATTCATTCATTTCCTGATTTTCTCTATGGTTTTTGCTTTAAAGAGAGTTTTTAGACGTCCGCTGCTTTCAGTAATATGAGCGTCGTTTGAACGGTTTTTCCCATCAGAAACCAATTTTTAATCAATCTCGAAACTCATTTTTTTCAATTGTGCCACTGAAAAAGAGCAATTGATATTATTGTGTTAAATTTGCTAAAATTTTTGAGGATGGCGCAATTTTGCTCAGACCTTAATATGAATTGTTAACAAGTGTCGGTGGAAGGTCTCTTTTTTAACGTAATCATATAGCTTTGTTCAATATATTTCCTAGGACACTACAACTAAAACTGTCATCCTAATTGCCTTTTTGTAGGTTTGAAATGTGTGTTTTTCCAACATTTTTTGGAAACTTGTTTGAAGTAAGTTTCAATATATCATTTGGCATTTATCTCATGACCTGTTTCTGAAGTAATTACAGCTGCAACGCTCTGTGTGGTGATTTGCTTCGAATCTGGTGGATTTGCACATGATAGGCTCCATAACATGGATTGTTGTTTGAATTCGAAGTTGTACTTGTAAAACTAATCTTTTTTATCCAACACAATTTGTTGAAGAAATTTTTGCTTTTGGAATTTATGAAGAAAAACAAGTCACATCTTCACCACTGACGGCGGTGTCATCTTGATTGGTACCTTTGTCGATAATTGCTGATACAAACAAATTTGGGATTTAGAAAATCCGCAGGCGATTGGGGCAGCCTTTGGGCTGACATCATAACAGGCTGTTCCCTCTATCGCAAGATATGAATATTCATGGCCAGTGGTCTTAACAATCTAATGCTGCATGCTCGGTAGCCGGGGAAATAATTCAATTACTGCATAAATTGTTTCCTTCTTGCTAGCATTCTGCTATGTTTTTTTATGTATATGAAAGACATGGGGACGTTGATCAATGCCAGTTGCTATTAAGAAGTATATGCGAATGAATTTCTATCAAATTTATCTACATAAAGTAAAAAAAAGGTTCATCCCTTCTTTCCTCGGTATTGAATGAAAATTCCTAGTATTAAATGAATAGCGGTAGTGGGAGGCCTAATTAAATTCCAAACCAAAACAAAAAAAAATCATATATTTACAATATTCTCTTGGAATAGTTTGTTCAATTTAACACAATAAGTATATTTAACGAACTAATTGAACAAATTCTACATTAAATCACCGAAAAACAAGAGGGGTCTAGCGTCCTTTTGCCTTTACATAATTATGTGATTGTATTGCACTGGTTTCGAGCATGACCAGAATTGGAAATAGGTTTGCTGTTATCTGCACCGAGTACTAAACCTTGTGTGGCCCTGTATAAAGTATTTCATCATTTTCATTATGTGCACTTTATATTCTTTGGTCCTTCCTTTTATTAACACCATAAATGAGAATTTTGTTTATTATTTTGTCGATTGTTTGTGTATAATTTTAATTTTTTTCCTGAATGTTATTACTTTTTCATTTAGATCGACTGGCTGTGCGGTGAAATCCGTCCGTTCACTTATTTATTTTTCTGTTTTTAGAGGAAACTATTATGAAATTTGTTACCATCTGCTTGGTAGTGATGAAGGCGTCTTTGGTTTTTTATTCTTTTTTTTTGTGTTGGATGTTATTATAAAATGTATAAATTGAGTACAGGCAACAATGCAGGGCCTTGGAAAATTGGGGGGCGTTGGATTGCTGAAGGTTAGGCTGGGTGAAGGGAAATCTGTTCTTGCATACGGTTTTTTCGTGGTTCGGTTGTGAATACAATTACAAATTACATTTGCTACGCATAACTAACAATGCACACTATTCGCTCGTCTCGCTATGGATGGTGCTATCGCCCCGTTTCCCCCGTAAGGGAACGGCCATAAAGAATGGCTCATTTTACTTTTTGGAAAAATTGGTTCTTTTATATGTATTAAAGTGAATAGAAATATATTAAGTAAAATGGCAGCAACGTATCGCAGCCAGGGAAAAATCTCATTTTAATATTTAACGACGGCGGCGGCAAAGATTGTAACATCGTAATGTAATGCTGTATTTCATATCTAGCCGAATATGGACAATTCTGGCATGTAGTTAGAGTCAACACAGCGGTTTCAGTAGTCTTTGTGTGCACAGTGGCGGGAGAAGGGCCTATGTTGTCATGCATCGTCATAAAATCGTGTTGTGGTATAATTTTCTTCCATTTATATAAATATGGTTGTCGTGTTTAGTCGGTTGTCTATCGCCAGTAGCGTAAATGAATATGAATGTTGCCGTTAATAAGTTTTCATTAGCAGTTTTTATGGCAAATCTTTTACATGTGACAATAAAAACGTACTTAGTGATATTGAGCTACGCAGTGGCAGAAGTGGGTGACTTAAGTAGATTAAGCCGAGCTTTGGACGACGCTCAATCGTTTACTTGCTCAGCCTTAGAGCCTTAGACTAGAGTTTGTAAGTATGTATGCAAGTATGTAATAACCGTGTTCCTATGTCTTTATCTATAGAAGAATATACATGATTTTCCTAGTTGTTTTAACAACTTTTGTCACTTTTAGTTGATCGCAAGCCAGAGACAGTCAAGGATCAGATGTCAACAAATAGGCGATATTGCCGCTTGATTGATTAGCAGGTTTTGCGTTGTGTGCACTTTCCTTTGTTACGCATTCCCTAGTCAACCATGAAGATGGCAATGCGTGTCATTGTAGATATTTATTAGTTCCTTTAAGTATTAATTATACAATTCTTTTAAAAATTCAATAAATGATTTAGAGAACTGTTATTTTAAAAGTGGATCTGGGTGATGGTTTATAATATATTGCTTGATATGGAAAAGAACTGTTACAATTCAAATAAATTTTGGTAGGAAAATACGCAGTGTCAACATGTTGTGGGCGAGAGGAGAGTCTTTTCTTTGATACGCCCACTTATCTGGTGATGTGGCGGTACAGCGTTCATGGCATTATGGACCGCAAATGTTACAAAATCATAATAAAAAAGCATATCGATATATCAGTTGAAATAATTCGGGATTTTTCAACGGTTTTGCTAACAAAAGGCAATATACGACAGTAGTTGGTCCTTTTTAAGAACCGCTCGAAAAATTAAAGCATAATTAGTGAAAAATATTAAACAATTCCAATTTCAATTTTTTAGATAAACGATCAAAGTTGTATTATATATTATGTGTCAGAATATGTAATTTTTGAATTTTGCATTGTTAAGTCATTTCAACTATACTACACAAAGCCTTCAATAAAATGCTAAACAACCCTCAAAAACATGTGCATAAAATTTGCGCCCACTGTGCGCCAAATTCCCTAACCAAAGAGAACTCAAAATATTTGTGTAGCAGTCGGGAAATTGTTTGCCATGTTGGTGCCTCGTTTGCTTAACTGACCTAAGACCGTCGGCAGAAGAGTTACACGCCTTTTTCGCTCATTCTGTACAAAAGTATTTTCCTTCTCCAATTCAACTTTATATGATGTATTTGTTTAATTCCTATCTCCAGTTTTGCGCTTGAATAACTTTACATATTTTTTTATACAAATTCTATAAGCGGGAGATATGGATGGCTATGAACCAAGCGGCTTGAAGCTGGCAGTATAGATGGGCATTGGATAGAGCAGTGCAGAATTAAAGAGATTTATTGGTGAAATATTTAAGAGTTTCGTTTGCGCGCTTCTGTACTACTTGTCAAACAGCAACATTTATAACGAAACGTTCAACTTGTAATAACAACTTCAATGCAATAGCTGTTGCTATGGAAGAACATCAAAATTAATGAGCTGTCCATGTTGAAAGGAGAATAAGGGACACAACACAAATTGCTTACAACTGAGTTAAAAATTCTCAAATCAAAACGGTAGATGTGAAATGTAGCTTATAAAAGTTAGACTTTTAGAGTAGAAAATACTAAGCATTAAGTGGTTAAAATATATGTCTTTAACACTCATTCCTATGTACTCTTTCAACGTAATCGCTGTTTATACATTTTCATGTCTATAAGGCGGCCACTATCCAATTCCTCCGTTCCTTCCACTAAATGATCCCCTCTTTGGGGGTGAATAGCCCCCCATACAAACTAAAAGTAACAGAGCTCTAGATTTCGGGTCTGAGTTGAGAAATGGATTTTATGTATGCCTGTACTACTGTCTGACAGTTCAAAAAAGCTAGCCAATGCCAGTTATAGCTGTCTGGTGAAGTAAACTGACATTTTTATTACTGACTTTTGTTAATTGGTTTTCGTGTGTGCATCTGCTCCATATCCATTACAAATTTTTGAATACGATTGGAATTCTGTTTTTCAATTTGTCGGGAATATGATATAAGTATATATCCTGTCAAAAATGTACCTGGTATTAGTCGAGTGAAAGAAATAGTCGAAAAAGATTCTCAAAATCATTTTTGCCGCACTATACGGAGGCAGAGTTTGGGCGCAATCTGTGATTTAGTTTTTTACAATGCTCGATTTGTCGGTCCATCTCAGATGTTTTGCGATTTTTACAATGCAACACAGATATTCAACAATAAATTTGTGCCAAATTTTATATTGCAAACGAATGTTTACGGAAGGCTTAAGGCGAAAAGACGTTGATAAAAACATGTGTGAACAAATCTCACATTGCATTCATTTGGTACATAATTTGCTCACTCTGATGGACCATCAATATCTTCCACTGAAGTTAATTTCATTAAAGTGAAGGAAATGGTCACTGATAAATCATACCCTAAGTTTGAGAGAGATAGCTGCGGAATTTTCTGTGACCCAAGAATTAGTTTATATCATTTTGCATAATTGGATGTGTATGAAACGTTTAGTTCCAAAAGACTTGAAACTTTATCAAAAACTCAATTCCGTAAAAGAATGAGTCAATTCCGAGACCATATTCATTAAACGCACAACAACTGCTGATGAGATATAGGCCTAAAAGATTACAGCGTAAAATAGTCAATAAGGTTCGGGATAGAGTCATGCAATTGATCCGAAACTAAAAAAACGACCTCTGGGTGGATCAAAAGTCAGAGTAATGTTGACTATTTTCTCTGATTATTGCGATGTTGTGCATTCAGATTCCTTGTTGGAAGGTCAGATGGTAAACAGACGATAATATTTGGTCATTAAATTGTTTTTGAATGATCAAATACGTCGAAAGTTCAGATTTATTGAGAGAAATTTCAACTGATATGCCTCAGGCTGACTTCCCTCTTGCCGAAACTCAAAAAATGCTTTGAAGAATCTGTTTTCGGACAATAGAAGATACAAAGAACAATTTGATCGAGAACTGGAGTCTTTTCCTGAAAAGGGGTTTGAAAATATGTTGCAATGCTCAGATTATTCTTTGGCGCAAATATACAACTTTTTTTCAGAATGTGTTATATAATACTTATTCTTTTATGGGGACTCAACGTGATGATTTATTTGTCCATCCAATATATATCTGTTTAATAAAAACCAACTAAATGCCTAAGAATAGAATCACGTGATTGTTCCCTTATAGAGTCCATGGGGTTGAACGTGTGCCTCACCACGAAGGTCTTACCCACGGTGTGCTTGTAACACTGGTCATATTGCAATGACATTGCCAGCTCTCTCCTGGGATAGCCAAGTTAACTTGGACTATCTAGGAATAGGAGCTGACAATTTTGGGAGCATGCTACCGCAATTGTCAGCCTTTTCTTACAGCCCGAAGATGCCAAATTGATTATGTCGGTATGGAACATAATCCCCTTTGGCGGAGGTGAGGCTTATCTTACCCTCTCTGCTATTCTATGGGTCTGTAGCACCCGGTTGCAATGCAACTCCACATTTTAGCACAAAATCACTACCAGGGATTTTGGTTTCAATCACAACCCTCGTGATACTGCCACTAGGGATCCTGCACCAATTGATCAGGCGGGAACTCAGTATCGGGGCCTCTTGATTCCCACGCTACTGGCCAAACTCACCGGTTGGAGTTGCGCACCAATGCTGCTACCAAATTGTGATTTATACACCGTTCTTCACGATGTTGGCCGCCCGGCTACGTTCACTTATACAGTAGAAGCGAGATAAAATGAATATTTTGAAATTCGTGCTACCAGATTTAAAAACAAGTCAAAGAGGGCAAAAATGCTAGTATCGACCAGACTTAACGGCTAAAGGTAAGATCGCAGTTAATATAATTGGGAAGGTATATCCTCCCGCAATACCGGCAATAAAAATAGGCTTTTTTACATTGGCATCTTTACGGTTCAAAATAGGGAAGAAAACGAATAAAACAGGCACCACTGAATAATAGAAAAAGGCTGTATTTCAACTAATAAAAGTCATGGGGAATCTTTTTAACACATAAATACGCGATAAGCAGATGTATAACAAAATCCTTAATTCTTAAAACAAATAAAGATGCAGTATTGATAGAAATGGTATCGTGGCTGAACCTAAAACCACGTTTATTTGGTTCTTTAAGTCAATTTATTTATTTTTTGAATTTTTGTAAAAACTTTCAAGAATTGTGTCATCGTCCAAAACAAAAGGCTAAATCTAGAATCACTAGAATTCGGCTTATAGTTTAGGCGGTACATCAATTCTTAAGCACCCTAATTCACAATTTTTCCATAGGGAAAAACTTTTGCTTTGAAAGTATTGACTTCTTTCTTTGCGTATTAGAAATTTACAGATGTTTAAAAACTCAAAACCACTGATGTGTTAAATTCGAATATTTCCGCCTACACTCGTTAAAATTACTGAGTTTTCTTTCCTACTTCCCCTAATTCATATTTTAAATATTCCTAATATTTATGCTTCACTAGCACGACTTCATTTGCGTCGTTAATATGTGGCATTGTGTTGCAGAAATCTCTCCGGTATAGTCACCATTGTCGACAAAAGTGGTTCAGACATAGGTGTAAGTACAGAGCCCTTACAGACACTGTTTCAATAATTTTATGTTTTCCTGCTTCTTGTTGGATCATTGCTGTCAAACGGTATGTAATTTTGAAATTTTCAACCTTGTATTGAATGTTATTTCAATATTTCAGTATCTTAATATTTATTTAAACATTATTTGGTTATTTAATATCATTTGTGTTACATTGCATGTTTGACATTTGTTTTCCTTAATGGTTTCAAAGGAAAAGTGCGTCTTCTTTTATTTCCGGTGTAGATTCCACGCAGAGAAATATAAAGAGAAATTCAAATTGCTAACGACCATATTTTCACCTCCAGCGTCTGCTTCGCATTCCTTGTGTGCAATTCCGAAAAATATAATTTGAGTTAAATCCCTCAGCAATCACAAAATACACCACTGCAGTGGTAGCACCGGAGGAAATCAAGCGTCGCGAAGAATGGGGAAGCCGTAATGAATGGGAGCATTTTTCTGCGTGAAGAGGAGGACGTAAGAATATGTGCTAAATAAAGGGAACAAAAGGCGAATGTGCAAATTATTACTCGGAAATGTTAAAGGAATTTATTTTCTCGTTGGTGAGTAAGAGCAGCACTCCAGCACTCTTGGAAAATGAACATCAAAAGAATATTAGAAATTTTGTCAGCAGCAGCAGAAAGAGAAGGATAAAAACGTGGGCGATGCTGTTATACCTGTTTCAACAACAAATTTCAGTGGATGGCAGTATTATTCAAAGCTGCACAATCTACATATGTCCCCGTATGAATGTGGATATGTTTGAATGCGGGAGCGACCACTTCCGAACATCCATACACGCCTGAGTGAACAGTAAGGCAATGTTGGTGGTGATAACCATTTACGCTCACTAGAACGTCTTGGGGTACACATGGCGTAAATTGCGCACATTTGGTCATATCATTACATTGGTCATAAAAATTCCAAAATTTCATTTGTTTGCTGTAAACATTTCATGATTTGGCACAAGGTCCATCGCATACGTTTTAATGTTGGAGCCATTAAAATTTATGTATGAATACGAACAATTTTCAAAAATGTCAGCTATGTAGCTACGTATAAATTGCAGTCATCATCATCATCATCATCATTATCATCATCACCGACATGGTATTTTCAATGACCTAAGATAATATTGTATTTTGAGTCCATGTCTTGGTAAGAAATTTTAGGTTTTGTAGCGTTTTGGTGAAGAGAATATTAAAACCCATTTTTATGGCCTTCTATATTTAAGCACTTTCTTGCTGTTGAAATGCAACGATAAACATCATATATTAAAAAGGCAACCCAAGGGTATACATCTGAATTCTGTCTGCTAACTTTAAAGATTTGATGGTTCTAAAATATGGCGATACATCAACCAACATAATTCCTGCGAGGTACTGAATACTGAAGTTCTCGAATTGAATTACAATTTGTTTCCTCTGATGCCAAAGATAACAGCGACCTTCCCATGTTCCCAATAATACAACATAGTCTATCGACTACTTGATTTCTGCTTCAATCTTAAAAGGAAGATCAGCAAATAGAATAATTTGAAATATAAGAAAAGATGCAGAAAATCAAGAGGTTAATAAGGAAGTCAATTGTACCGAAATTTGAACTTGATTATAAATGACAGCTATGGAAACAAAAAACTCTGTAGTTTAGTTTTGATACCAGGGTTCATTGGACATCCTCTTAATCAAAATAGTTTGCATCATGCAATAGCTTAAAACACCGTTCTGAAAAGAACTAAACCACTAGGAAAAGTCAGTCATAGATTCAGCTCAGATTCAAACCTGGTCGCCAGTCAAGTGGAAATAAATGTTGAAATCTTGAATGACTTTTTATAACATTTATAGAAATATAGTTGGATTGCAGTCGATTATATGTTCAAAGTCTAAGATCTTCAGACTTAATGGATGCTTTTGCTTTCAAAAGTTGTTCTGCCCAGTTTTTTTTTAAATATTTTTAGAAACAACAACAACAACAGATTCTATCAATGATTGACGGCGTAGTGTTTCGTTTATCCACGCATTATTGTGATGTAAGAAGTAACGGCGCAGTTCCTCTTTTTATGTTTTTTTTCATCAAATGTTTGATAATTAATGGTAACCATATTGACCAATTTCCAGAAGAGTGACAGCTACACACTAACGTTCTAGCATTTGTTGTTTTTGTTATGCATTTTTGGACTAAATATCATAGGCTATTGTTTAATTGTTAAAACAAACTTCATCAACTTCTAATTTTCCTTTCTTAATTTTCAATTTCTAGCACTTGTATTTTTGAATTTTTAAAAAAAAATAGTAAGTAACTCTAACATGTGCCTCTTTGTGAGCTTTAGATAACATTCGACGAACTAACTTCTTCGCCTATCGAAACATTTTTTAAAATCTATTGACACAAATATGGCATGAAGGTTTATTTGTTTAGAAATCATTGTTTTAAGTTCTTACATTCGTTCAGTTGCTTCGTGATCAAAGTTGTTGTCCTCGCGAGTTTCGTTTTCAGAAAAATAACCGACATGGAATCTCAGGAATCACTTTGTTGGCATTCATTGAGTGATAAACCGAACGTTTTACAGTATTTATATGGGGATAATTGCCGCCAATGTTTCCCATATGTTGAGTTTTCGTGCCTACAAATTAAATCGGAAGAGTAATTTTTTTACATTACATACATTTAAATTCGATTTCGGTTAGTTTCAACATTAAAAGTCGAAATAAACAATTCTCATGTGTTTGTTTTATGGATTTGTCGGTAATTCTATATATATTTACTTACAAAAAAAAAAAAAAAAAAAAAAAAACATAAAGACGCACTAGTTTTTTAGGGTTTTGAGATATAAAGCTTTTTTCAAAAAATCGCTGTGTTGGAAATTCACTACAACTTTCGCGCTGAATGGTTTTACAAATTCATAAATCCGTTTTATTGCATTAATAATAATAACAAGCGCTAAGCAAGAAGTTATATCGATGTTTAGCGATATTACGTAACTGTTTTGAAAAATTACGATGGCTTGTGAGCTACATCGAATTTTAGAATGGGTTTTGATACAACATTAAATTAAAATATGCTTCATGAGTTTAATTATGCGACATATTTCCCGTTGAATTGCTTAGAACATTCAAGTGTTACCATGAAAGTTATGTTCGAAATTAAAATCAGTGCATACACTTTACTTAGGTGAACTGACTTACAAATATTTTCACTTAATGAAGATCTTCTTCTTCTATATTGAAGGGTTGTGCTAAATGCTATGTTCTTATCGAAAAATGTTCTGAATTAACACACAATTATGAAATGAAAATGTGTTGACTCAGGGGCGTGGCAAAGCAGTCAATTTTCATCCAAAGAACTAGAGGCCTAATGCTTGTTGTATTATATCAAGTATTTCACAACTGAATGGATGATACTGGCATAGGAATATGTTAGTTAAATTACGCAATTTGTGCTGGAGATATCAGAAAGAGTGTGATTATTCAGTCGATTTTTTCAAATTTTATTAGCATTATTGTCCAATATCATGGACGATTATTTAGGTTTTTGAAGTCAATGATTTATGGAAGCTACTAGAAGGAGGAGACTGCAAAGTTTATGAGGTGCTTATTTGTATGGGAGTTCCTAGAAGAAAGTGATTATTTGTACGATTTTTCTAAATAATCTTAAAGCAATGGACAAAAATTAATACAATTGACAAAATTCTAGGCTATTTCAGTCTATTAATTAGAAACTACAGAGAAATATGGTCCATTACAATGACTCATTTACGATACAATTCTCGGCTACGATTTGGCAGCATGTTATGTTGGGTTAAGGAGTAAAGAGTTACATACAAATACTTATTATTTCAAACGCTTCCTTCTGGAAGCATTTGATATTTGGCATTTGTGCCGTATCAAATGATCTATATATTCATCCCTTTAGGTGGAGCAACAACAATTATTGGAGGTATCGCAAAGGCACTCAAATAGTTTGACTTGCCAGACGTGCTTATTGAATTTTGCCCATGTTTAAAAACATATAGCAAGTTTGTCCTTTTTGCGTAGCGGAATTACAAATGAGTGTCTATATAAAGCTATTGCTACAATTGTTTTCTTTTACACTTTACATTTTACCAGCTCCGCTAGAAAATTTTCTGACAATTTAATTACTTTTTTTGCAAAATAAATGTTTCAAGTTTTGAGCTGTATGAGTTGTTGTTTGGATCATATTGTGCAATTGGACAAAAACAGCAATTTCTCAGTATGAATTTAAGACTTTGAACTCGGTGGATGGCACAGTAGAAACCTGAAGTAACGAGTTGGAAGAGCACAGGAAAACTTGAAATATCTTTTCTTTATGCAAAGTAATAGAATCTACACCAAATGGTTAAATTATTTAAACATAACCTAAATAGAATATTACGAGCTAAATTAATAGGAACAACTGATGTTATAACTTTGAAGTGCAAGGTGTGAAATGGGCAGTTCGCAGCCTGTACAACGCAATGCCAAAGTTGTTCAGGAGCTTTTATTCAAGGACTCAGCACATGTTATTGAAAAATAAAATCTCATAGACTGAGACAATAAAGCTATACCTCTGTCAACCAGTCCACAACAAATGTATGAAGGACTATATCTAGAGCTGGAGTACCTGCAACGCCTTTAATCGAATCTAATTTGAACTTAATGATTCCTGATACTTTTTAAATTTTCTATTTCAAATACCTCTACATTAGTTACGTCATCCCATGCTTCATCCACTAGGAAGAATATTAAGCTTTCCCTTTAACAAAATAAATGATCAAACACTTGAAAAGTTGTGCGATTTGCCATACAAATCGGTAAAATTACAAATTCTTTAAACGTTTTCCATTTTTTTTTTTTTTTTTTTTTGAAAGAAAATTAGATAAATGCCCGACATGCAAAGAAACAAGTGCAAAGAAATAATCTCAAACATGGAAATGAATATCTGATTAGACTGTAATGCTGACAATCCGGATTAGAGAGTGGAAAAAAATGTTGAATGAAAAACAATTCCCAACTTATTCAAATGAGTCCTTTTCCCACCTCCATTCAATACCAACGTAATCTGTGTATCTGTAGACTGGGCTTTTTTCCTACAAATGTGTTGGTTGAGAATGCCAGAAAGATGATTTTGCGTGTGCGAAAGCCTGTCACCAGGCATCCAAAAGCATCCCTTTTTCTTTCCAATAAAACACGTGGCGGTTCTGGAGGCCAAGGCCATCCACAGTAGTTTATCATATAAATCGCAAGAAAACGTATGGCTGGAGGCGCGGGAATGAAGTTTTTATTATAACCATGCAAAGAAAATATAAAGCTATGCTACATCAAAACGTGTGCATTTTTAACTAAATTAAGATAGATTTACATTACTATAATAGTTAGTTGATTTCATACTATTTCACTAAATTTATAGTTTTGAAAACAAAAGTAACTGATAGGGCATCTAAAAGAATCGACAAAATATCCACATCGATTTCTTCAGAAAGGAATTGGAGGACCTGGTTGCATTTTAGAAAATGCCAGTGAGGTGGTCTGTTATATCATTCTGTAATGTTACAAGGCCTGTTTTTTATACGCCTTCCAAATATTTTCTTTGGTTAGTACAGGGTTGCCCATATTCGACGGACCCATGTTTTTAAAAAAAAAAATCAAAGAAAAAATAAAAATTTGGCGGTTGGCAATCTTATTCATTTGATTTGTTCCAAGTAGATTTGTTTACATCAATTTTTGAATATGATATCTCTCAAATGGCCGCCTCTGGCGTTGATGGCGTATTGTGCCCTTTTTGCAGCATTTTCCATCGTTTTCGCCAACATTTCGGCCGGAATAGCGGCTATTTCTTCACGAATGTTGTCCTTGAGCTCTTCTACGGTCCTTGGCTTGTTAACGTAAACCTTTGACTTCAAATGTCCCCACAAGAAGAAGTCAGCGGGCGTCAAATCGGGCGAACGCGGTGGCCAGTCCAAATCACCACTTTTCGACATCAAACGGCCCGGAAACAAATTCTTCAGAAAATCGATTGTTATGCGACTTGTGTGCGGTGGAGCGCCGTCTTGTTGAAACCAGAACTGCCTCATACGCTTTCGACGAATAATTGGCATCACAAAATTGGTCATCATGTCGCGATAACGCTCCTGGTTGATGGTAACAGCATGGCCATTTTCGTTTTGGAAGAAAAACGGCCCAATGACCGTTTTCGCACTAACGCCGCACCAAACTGTGACTTTTTCGTCATGAAGAGGCAATTCTTGAATCTCCTGAGGATTTTCAGTGGCGTAAATACGGCAATTTTGCTTATTTACGGTTCCATTCAATGTGAAATGGGCTTCATCGGACATGATAATTTTGTTCCAAAATTGCTCGTCATCATCGGCCATTTCGATGACTCGTTGGGCCCATTCCAATCGACGAGGTTTGTCCGCAGGCAACATTCTTTGCGTCAATTGAATTTTGTACGGGAACAAATGCAAATCAACGCGAATAATCCGTTATAAAGTGGACCGAGCCATGCCCAACTGCTGAGAACGGCGTTTTTGGGATGTTCTTGGGGACCTCTCAACACTGGCTCGTACGGCAGCGATATTCTCGGCCGATCGCCTTGGTCGACTTTTATTTGGCCTCTTCGGATTAGAAAGAGCCTCACCAGTCGAAAATTTTTCGTATAAACGCTTAATGGTGTTCTTAGAAGGCGCACTTCTCACATTTTTTAATATTTTAAAAGCACGTTGAGTTTTCACAATTGACTTCTTCTGTTGAATGTAAATTTCAACTATTTCAGAGCGCTCGCGTGGCGTGTATTGTTCCATGGTAAAAATCTGCTTGGACTGACGCTTCAAACGCGGTATGTCATTAAGCGATCTGACATCTCTGTCAAAAGTTATGGCGTTGCCAGATGGGTCCGTCGATGCGTGAGCTTGTATACATGTGTGAGTATAAGTGATGATATGCATATGTTATTGGGCTTAAGTAGAAACATTTGTCTGAAGACTGATAGCAAATTTGGGTTATTGCGAGCCTTTTAGTCTCGGTGCCTTTTTGCTGGCGATTGTTGTGTGTGGCGTTTGTTTGATTCGATTGTACAGGGTGGCGCACCAACTGTCTCTTTTTTAATCAATGTATTTTATTTATTTTTTTTATTTATACAGAAAATTAAATTTTATTTTATATAACTAATCGAATATGTAATCGAATCGAATATATTTTATTAACTATCGAAGATGATAGACCGTAAATGACCTCTATACTCATTCACGTATATGCGACGCCTGACCAACTTAGTCAAAGGAAAGTGGAACCGAATGTTGTTGCTTGCTGGAACCGAATGTTGGTGAAACGGATAAGTTTTCGGCGCAGTTATGGGAAAAATATACTTCTTCAATATCTTTCACCATTGGTCACTGTTTTGTGTTTGTAGTACGATTCGTGCGCCACCCTGTATATTGCTTTGAACATCATGGCAATTTCCCTTTAGAAATCAGGAAAAATTACTAAGAATCAAAGATTTGTTTGCATAATTCCATTAAATCCATCAGTCCACCTCATTATTTTCAGCGGGTTAGTGTCTGTGCAAAACATACAACAAAAACTAGTTTTTCGTGCTTTCTGGGTTGATCGAGCTTTTATGGTGTTTGTCTCCCTTTCTCTTTCCTTGTGCTGGAGGAGTCATAATATTAAGTGGTGAATTTTTGGAGAAGAGAAAAATCAAATCAACAGTTGTTAGCTGAGTGGGATGTCCCTTTGTTTTTAGAATTTCAACTTGATTTGAATTATTTATGGGAGCTCAAAGCATGTAAAGTATGGCCAACTCAATTTGTTATTACGCTCATTGATAATATTACAATTGTTCTAATTCGGGCAGAGTTTATCTGGATTTGATGTTTAACTTTAGCTGCCGTTAATAAAACATCTCGAAGCGAAAATATGTATGGAACCAGCAATATACATACCATTAATAGGCGGTCAATTTGGAAAATTCTCCTCTTGACAATGCTTTGTATCAATTTAATGAGAGTGAATGAAGGATTTTTAATTTGCCAAATTCCTTGAAAGCCGGATAAAAGCATATTTATTATCATAACCGAATAAATGCTCCACTAATCGTATTTCAATACGAATGGTATTCAACGCAAATGTTATATTCAAACAGATAGTGTTTTGTACTGGAAAATGCACATCTTTAACAGCTACAGCTGACACAATACGCGTTGGCAGCAATCATGAATTAAAATATGTTAGGCCTGAGCAATGATCCGAAGGATGAATTCATCGAAACGCTTACTTTGCACTAAATTTCTTCGTATTTCCGTCAGGCATTTCCTCCTTTTGCCGTTTTCCCAATAAGTTTTAGAAAAGCTGTGGTAAACAAATTTTTGTATACTACGTTATAATTTAACGTCTGAGCATATACAACGTTCACTTTGATGAAGTTAATTGACTCACAAATTTGCTATAAAGGACGAATTTTTTGGTTCGGTAATAAGACAAACGCTCTCAAATCTTTTTTTTAACCTTAATTAAAATTCTGCCTGGATTGCGTTTTCGCCTTTATCGAAGAAAACTGCAAAATGTGGAATATTTTCTCTTTGCTTTTATTTGAGCCATCGAAAGTAAGCGATCTCAGTGGATTTGTAAACATGCTAAAAATTGGTCACCGTTATGTAATTTAATATTTCCATTTGAAAGGTCTCAGTTCAACCAATATTAAAGCCGAGATAGATTCTATTCTAGTGGTGGTTGATAAATTAAATTGCCCACGCCAGACATGGTTAGGTAAAGCCACAAAATGATATTGAATGATTATCGGCTGAAGGCGCGTGAGCTAGCTGAAATGATGAGCATTTCCAACAGTGTATATTGATCGTGTATTGACCGAGGATTTGAAGATGAGAAAGCTGTGCACACCATGGATGCCGCGCTTGCTTTCAATAGAGCAAATACGGCGTCGTGAAGATGTTTCTGTAGAGCGTTTGGCAATGTTTTACCGCAATAAAGCCGAATTTTTGCATCGATTTATAACCAATGATGGGACATGAGCCCACCACATTACACCAGAGACAAAGGAACTGTCATAACAGTAAAACGGAATGGGAGAATCGTGTCCAAAGAAGGCGAAAACGGTTTCATGTGCAGGCAAGGTTATGTCGTCTATTTTGGGGGATGAGCATGGTATTATTTTTATTCATAATCTTCGGAAACGAAAAACAATCAACGGCGAATGTTATGCTAATTTATAGTTGCGTTTAGGTGACGAAATTATGGAAAAACCCGCATTTGAAGAAAAAGAGAGTCTTGTTTCATCACGGCAATGCTCTAGTTCACACATCCACTATTGCGATGGCCAAAATTAATGAATTGAAGTTCGAATTGCTTCATCACGCACCTTATTCATCTGATCTGGAAGCCTCGGAGATTTTTTCTATTTCCAAATTTGAAAAACTGGCTCGGTTGTGAAAGATTTACCAGAAATGAGGAGGCGGAGTCTGCGACTGATTGCAATTTTAAGGAGTTTGACAGTTCTTACTATAGACAGGGTATAGAAGCTATTGAATATCGCTGGCAAAAGTGTATCGAGGTAGAATAAAGAACTTTGTTGTGCCCTCTTTGTTATACCGGTTAGTGTTGGGACCCACCTCGTACCTATTGCTCTCCAACTTTGAAACATGTGAACCATTTTTTAACGGAAAACGTATCGGACCAGCTTGCTTGTTTTCAAGCATTTAAATTAGGAATACGTTTATTATTCTTTTTGCAAAATTAGTTTAAATTTCGCTCTTAAACATTGCTGATATAATTGGCTAACGCAAATCTAAAGAACTACGATCATTACAATTAATTAATGCGTCCTCTGTGCCCTTGTCTTTCATTTCAGTTTATCAAAAGTAACAGTAGCAAAAAATACCGCACTGAGACAACGGTAATGTCAACAGCCAAACGGCTGGTTCTGTCATTACGAGGTCGCAAAAATTCTGAATGTAATACAGCGACTTCGTCGACGCGTTTAGTATCGGCCGGTGCATCACCAGGTCACGAACTCGATGAAATCGCTGTAGTCTCTGGCACTGGAGAATCAAGTCATCATTTCACCTATGGTGGCATTGGCAGCAGCATAAGTAATGGGCCCCGTTATTCAACAGGTAAGTTGTTGTACATTAAATTAACATTTTCCTTAAATCACACTTCCCTTTTTTCTGCGCAATAACCTGTCGCACACTTCACGTGTAGGAAAACCACCCTCTAGCGTCCTGAATGCGTTTTAGTATAGAAGAACAATATAAGAATGTCTTAATAATGATTATATCAATAAATTTTGTATAATAGAAATCCTCTTGTAATCCTGTCTGTAAATGCAATTTGTGATCTCCGATATGAACGTAATTCATTGTATCCCGTTATCTCACGCTCACGCTCACGCAATTGTAATTATTAGTTTGTCACTTAGCTATCTTTTGTATGTGTGTCTGATTTGTTCATTAGCTTTTGTTCTATGCTTACCGTTGTTATTATTGATGTCGTTGTTTCATTCGTTCATTCGCTGCTGTTTCCGCCAATTTTAGGTCACTTTGTTGCAAAGGAGTTTGATTTATAGCACGATGTAGCTAAATTATAACATGAGAGGAACACTGCGCTAGTTTCAAATCTGAGAGCTCACACTAAATGCCACAATTTGGGTTTAATGAATGCAACAAATATGTACTGCGTATGGATTATATGCTTATTAATTGTGAGATGACTCTTAATGTAAAGAAGTGCGTTGCTTTGCGAAAAATTTGATGAAAATCGTAAAAATCTAAGGGTAGTTCGCAAATTCTTCACATCGCAAAAATTTTACTCAAAATCTCAGATTTTCATAATAGTTTGTGCTGTGCTTCATATGCTACATATAAGCATATATATATATGTATATACTCGTATATATATGTATATATATGTATA
>JAHXMU010000057.1:816052-842217 GCA_019455685.1 Philornis downsi | reverse complement strand
ATATATATATATGTATATACTCGTATATATATGTATATATATGTATAAATTGTTTAAATTTTAATTTCTAGTTTTCAAACATGATAGCTTTTTGAAACCCCCAATGATGCATCAATGTACCAGATCTTTAATAAAGTTTTTGCGATGACTTGACACGAAATAACTTTAAAATGAATTTCGTTTGCAGTGCGGCTGATTGAAGTTGGTTTATCATTCATTCATATTGAATTTTGGAATGACGACTGTGTGTAGATGGGCGTCGAAGTAAGTGCAATATGATAAGGTTCTGCATGTAAGCCCTTTTTCCTTGCTGCCACAGATTCAATCTCCGTAATAATCGTGTAATATAATTATAACGCCGCTCGAGAACAGCAAATCCATCGTACGATACGCCGTTCTCATGTGACAAATCTCTTTTTAATCAACATTTTATTCGGTTTCGGAAATACGAGATAGTGGAATGTTGCTAAAACTGCCAGGAATGTGCTTAGCAGTTAAATTCACAGTATTTTCGATCGGTGTTAGACATAAATGAACTCATGTTGTCTTTCTTCTCCAGGAGGTTTGTCTTGCACATATTTTAGATGCCGCACAATAAGATTACTTCATAATCGCCAGTTATCGTTTGTTTTAGTGGAAGAAATGAAGATCGATGAGAATTGCATGTTGAAAAATAAAATAATATCTGAAAAGAAAACCATTGACATCACCTTTCAGGCCGACTTCACGTAGCAGATGTTTTCTTCAGAGCTGTTTCATCTATGAAATTTATATTTCGTTACTAGCTGACCCGGCAAACGTTGTTTTGCCTTCAAAATGCCTTTTGTATTAGTAGTTAATGTTAATGCAATCTATCACTTAATATAAAACCTTTTAAACCTTCCGGAATACTCTACCAATAATTTAAGACCAAAATGAGCCAAATCGGTCCAACCGTTCTCGAGCTTTAGCGAGACTAACGCGCAGCAATTGATTTATATATATATATATATATATAAAGGTATAGATAGATAGATTACACAACAAGCGAAAGCTGCCGCCATCATTCCGATAACTTTGAATACCTCTCCGCATTCAAAATTTGTCAGTTTTGTCAACTTGCCGACCCAAGGACCAAACTTACGCGAAAACTTAAAAAAATGTGTTATTTCTTCATTAAGTAGCAACAACATACATTGTGGTGTATCATACTTAATTGTGGGCTTGGTTATTAAAAGTAGAGACAAATGTAAACCTTCATTCGAAAAGTGGACCAGGTCATTATCGGGCAAGCAATCGAGGCATAATGATCTAAACAATATTCACAGGCACCACAAATGGACGAAACAGATAGAAACTGGTCGTGGTCGTAAAAGAACAAATTTGTCCATGCGAAGTCTGAAACCATCTTTGGGATAATGGACTTTTTCGGTGTTTTTTCCAAAAATTATGCCATTTATTCGACACATTCTTGTTGTTGATGTGGGAAAAAGCATTCCAAACTCAAATGCTTTTTGACCGATTTCCGTAATTGTGGACACAGTTTTCGAGAAATACTAAAAGTATAGTATTTTCAGTGGGAAAAACGGGAAAACTTGGTATTTTATGGTATTTTAGGTATGAAATGAAGACGTTTTTGACAGACTGACTTATCTGATAATGCTAGCTAAACATCGTCCACTACATGGCGGTTTCTAAATGTCACAAGTTGTAAATTTGGTTCAATAGGGAAATATGATTTTTGAAATTTGAAATATGATTCTTTGATGATGATGATTTTTTCTGATAGTTTTACGCTGCTAGTTGAAATGAATAGGAAGCAGTTGCTCCAACATAGGCACATTTATAAAAATCACCCACAGTCCTTATTCACATAGAATTAAGGTAACTGCGACATTAACATTATGTGTGAAAAGAAGTTGATTTTGAAAAAGCTTATTTGTCATTGAGTCTGAATATTGATCTGGTATGAAAAAGCTTTGAACGATATTACTTTTTTATATTTTCCCATATTTTTTCGTTAGAAGCAATATATGATGAAAATCAACAGAATCGGATTGTGGTAATAGTCAGGTCTTAACAGTCGCAAAAAGTCTCATTCAGATTGGCCTAGTAGTTACAAAAATATTGCCATTGGAGTGCGAAAATATGTTCGAATTTTACCGATGCTTTAACTGCTCTAACTTCCAGCCGCAACCGGTACATTCGTGGACTGCAGTCCACAGTGTCTTTCGGCCCTGTCCAACTTTTCGTTGTTCTCTTGTTATACCTAACGCACTGAATCATAAAAAATTTTCTTCATTCATTTTTTCTGAGTTGCCGCTGAACAGATAATATCGCATTCTACCAGACTTTTTTTATGGGGTCATGTCAAGCAAAAGGTGTGCAAAACTAAACCAAGGAATTTGACTTAATTAAAGCAATCAATTACAACAATAATTGAGGCGACCCGACTTCAACCTCTGAGGTCGCAATGAATAATTTTTCTGATCAGGTGTCGCAAAATAAAACTAAATTTCATATACAATAAAAAATAGATAAATAAATAATTGAAGTACAGGGTGTCCGTCGGGAAGGTATATTACTTTGTTTTGCCGCCATTTTGGTTAACATTAGTTTTGACAATGCATATTTGGCAGTCGTGAAGTAGAGACGTGGCAAATTTATTACGGAAAAATATTCGACAAACCGACGTGTCTTAATCGTTAAAACATTTTATCAAAATCAATCATCGATAACTGTGACGATGAGAAAGTTACGTGAAATTTTTGGGAGAAACAACTTGTCAGCAAGACTCACTGTTTATCGTGTAGTGAACGATTTCGAGAGGGTCTGTAGCTGATAGGGACAAGCGTGGACCACAACGTACTGTAATGTTGGCTAAAAATATTACTGCTGCTCAAGAAAGTGTTCAAGACAATCCATCAACCTCAAAAAACAACTTTGGCCACAATTTTGCACAAGTATTTGCATGTGTTTCCATTTAAGATTCAGTTGACACAAGAGCTTCTTCCACAAGACCATTTACGCCGCCGTACATATGCCAATAAGATATTACAGCTCGCCCATGACAACCCCGATTTTCATGAAAAAATCATAATGAGTGACGAGACACATTTTCATTTGAACGGATATGTAAATAAACAGAAAAGTCGGTTCTGGGCGATGGAAAACTCTCAAATTATTCATCAGTCATCTTTGCATCCATTAAAAGTGACAGTCTGGTGTGCAATTTGGTCAGGAGGAATCTTTGGACCTCACTTCTTTGAAACTGAAAACGGCGTAACGGTAACTGTTAATGGGGAGCGATATCGTGATATGATTGAAAACTTTATAACGCCACAACTGCATGCTTTGAGCTTGATTAACAGGTGGTATCAACAAGACGGTGCCACATCGCATACAGCCAGGATTACAACGGAATTACTGCGGGACCGAGACAAGTTATTTCAAGAAATGGTGATGTTGATTTGACTGCTCCGGACTTATTATTGTGGGGATATCTCAAGTGCACGGTTTATGCAAACAAACCAGAAACGCTTGAGCAACTCAAACAAAATATTCGTGATGAAATTAGTGAAATACTGCGTGTGCGAATTTAATGAAAAATGTGCTCAAAAGGGCTCGCATTTGTGAGGCAGAGGCGGACATTTATCTGATATTGTATTCCATACATGTGGTTCTTTGTCTAGGGTTTTGGGGTGATTGGAAACAATGTTTAGTTGGTTTCGAACATTAATATTTATTAAAAGTAAAAGATTAAGAAACTTAAATAAGAAATTAAAATAAACATATACTTGTATAATAGCACTGCTTATATTGAGCGACCGATCGTTGCGACTTCACTTCGAGGATTCCGTTTAATGACTGACTCGATCGAATTTTCTCTCTCCTGTTGAACTCTTTTGTCCTCTCTTGTAATTCTTCTATTCGTCAATTGTGTTGTGCTCTCATCTATGTTCAGGGTTGTCGTACTCTAATAGGATATGTGTAGGGTTTGCATACTTATGGTACGTCAATATGGTATCGTCCGTTAATGTCCCAGTCCCACATACATAATTGCCGACATTAAATAAAACATTTACCAATATAAGATCCACTCTTTTTGATTTCATCAAAAATTATAAACAAACAAAGTAGTATACCTTCCCGACGGACACCCTGTATTTATAATAGTGAAATAATAAACCGTTTCGGACGCCCCCTATTTTTGGCGATGAATTAGTTTAGTAAGAACAAATTTTCTCATACAAAGTTTAAATTCATTAACTGAATAATAGTATTTTTTGAATTTTTATAGTATTTTTACTATTGAGTTGTTAAATAAAATCAGAGGACGGCGGCAGGACTCGAATTTGTATCCGTGGTCACAAAGAAAATCGCTTAGGGTAAAGTGCACTTTATTCGTTATGTTCGTTATTCTTATTTGGACGCATATTTCAGTCTAATCCGATATATATTTTTTTTATTATTGACTATATCCTTAAGACGAATATTGCTGTCTAAGTGTGCTTCCAAAATCTCGTTTATTGCCAAAGCTATGGCAAATATTGTATATAATATCCATTAAAACCACTTGTAATAACTAAAAACAATAAATCCCGAGTTACGATGTTTTTCGCTGCAATCACTGATATATAGTAATAAGGAATAACACTTACGCCAAATGTGTTTTATGGCTTTTTTAATCGATTGGGCAATGCCTGTCTATCTGGCCGGTTGGCTAGCTAATAAAAAGCTTTATGAAAATCTATACAACTTCACACAGTCTAATGTTTCACATATATCTCTTATTTAGTTGCATTAAATTTAGCCACATTTGGTATACGCTGAGTTGAGTATTTGCCAGAAAAGCGCTCAATTTATTAATCAGAAATTAACTGCTCGCCTAGTTGTTCTCTCTATAATACCATCGATTTACAAGCTGTACAGCAAGTAGCGACGAACAGTTCGATGTGAATCATCTAATACAATGGGTTCTGTCGACTTCTGTTTTCAATGATGATGTGCCATAAAATTCCAACAGGAGGAAGTACTCCTAAGTGCGTCGACTATACATGCAGAAATGGAAAAACTTGCTGAAATCTTAGACCAGACTACAAATTTTCATTCACAATTCCATTATTCATTATCACAATATGAATCGTACAGCGTACCCAAGCCTATCGTATAGCGATATGCATCGTATAGCGTATCCAAATCTAGATGTGGAAATATCTTTCGTCGGAAGGATGGTGCGACACAGGTTCTGCTCTACTGTCCAAGTATTATCGATTTTCTTATACACCTTTAATGCCACATTTTTTTTTTGCCACAAATTGCGTTCTTTGCTCCTCCATCATGACCAACAACAATTCCCAAATCGATGCTTTCTGGACCAGTCAAACATAAAACATAAAAAAATGTATTTTTATAAGTTCCACCCAAGATCACATTTGCAAATATACTCAGGTGTTGTGTGCAATTTGTTATTTGCGAGTGTCCATCAGAATTGAAGATCTAGAAAAATAATCTACCCAATGGGATATTGTAATGCAAATGGAGATAAAGACACACAATTTATTCGAAATTATGGGATTTTGTAGAATAATTCCCACAAATTTAAAGTCAATATAAAATAAAAAGAGCTGATTAATATTAATTTTGAAAAATATCATAAAAAATACTCCGGCATACTCAATAGAATGTTACGTTGTTGTGCCTTCAGTCTCGTTACAAGACGGTGCGTATTCGTGAGCTTGTATGGTTTATTTTAAAGAGGAGGCAATATTTGCACCCATCGAGCAAATAACTCGTCACTCTCGTTTTCTTTCGTGATTCTTTCGCAACACTTGGACACTGCTGACCTTTGTTTGTACGTAATTTCTAGATAGTTATTAAAGACGTCATAGATTTGCCGAATTTGTTTATTTAACATTTAGTAAATGTGCCATAAATTTTTTAAATTTATGGTCTATGATAACAAATATCTGTTATTTTAATCAGAAACTGTCAAAACAGGTAATAAAAAAAGTCCTTCCCTGTACCAATGAACCCTTTTTTCACCTTCCAAAGATTAAAATGTAAAAATTCTAGCTCAAACTGATTCTAAAGGATATGTGAAAACTACAGGGAAAAATGAAACAGAGCCAACAACCGGAAATATAACGAAAACAAATCGCACACAGATTCACACAACTATTTTAAACAACTCTAAGACAGTACTTCACATCCGCTTTGGAAGCCATCAACGGGATAAGCAAAACGGGCAGACAGCCAATTGAAATACAAAAAAAGGGCAATAATATAAATGTTATAATCCGCTTAATATGTGATATGACATTTAAGGAAATTCCTACTTTAACATATACACACACAACTATACTCAACACGTATACACAGGCATGGAAAGACTATCGCTCTCTCGCACTCACGCTATCGCCTGAGACTAACAACGAATAAGCCAAAATATAACAATGTAAAATCTGTATGGCCTACTAATAGACTCTGGGGAAAGCGTAGCGTAAAATGCATAGACATGTAATTGTATTTAGATGGCGAATATGGAGCACCGGGTTAAATCCGTATTGGCGCACAGTTTCAACGGTATTGGGGGACTTGTAATAAATTTTGAAACAGCATGTGCGGGGACCACACCAAGCGGTAAGAGAGACGTTTTGATAAAAACGTCAACATAAAGGGAGGGCTAAGTAAATGAGACAGATAATAGAGAAATCCAATGTAGCTTAAGCTAAATAAAGTTTTACTATTGGCTTTAAATTTGCGCTCAAATATGCTGATGTAATTTTATTTGTCATAAAGACGATGAAAGAGGATCGAATTTGCTACAAAAGTTATTTGCGGGTTCAAAAACCAAAATGGTAGTTGGTAAATTTGTTGAAAAATCCTGAAAAATGTTGAACGGGAAAGTTTCTTTCTTTCAAACCGATTGTACCGAGTATCGAACATAACCTGCTAATGATTATGAGAAATCTTTGTGCTAAATTTCAACCTCGTACCTCGGTCAGTACCGTTTCTATATGCTCAAATCAGTGTTGCTAACTGTGCGTCTCAGAAAATTCCGTTCCGTTCCAAAATTCCGTTTTTCAATAAAAGAAAATCTCTTTATTGCTTCAACAAATAAAAGTAAATTAGAATATTCAAATATTTATATATTTTTATATAAAAACATCTTCTTCTTCTTCTATATACATGTATATGTATATAAAAATCAATTGCTGTGCGTTAGTCTCGCTAAAGCTCGAGAACGGTTGGACCGATTTGGCTCATTTTGGTCTTAAATTATTGGTAGAGTATTCCGGAAGGTTTAAAAGGTTTTATTTGAAGTGATAGATGGCGTTGGAGATGAGATTTTTGCAATGAATTTTTTTTACCACATTAACATTGAATCAAATAATGCATTTTGAAGGCAAAACAACGTTTGCCGGGTCAGCAAGTTTCGTATAAAGGAGAAAAACAAAAGAATTTATTTGACGCTTAGTAAAAATATATAAATATTTATATATTTATATTTATTGCTTGAATATAATTTAGCGTACAGTGATTCGAAATGTTTCTAATATATGCAGGAAAGCAATATTCATGGATTTTTCCAAAATAACTTATACCGCATTCACACTTCTCATATTTGCCATTAGCAGCTTTTACGTGGACCAAATAAAGTATTTATGTAAAATTGAAATTCGTTATGCATGCATTATGCTATGCAATCTAAGCATAATAATTGAATATCAGATTTCAATTAAAACCCGTTCAATATTAAGGTTTAGTTTAAAGATTTTTTGTTAATACCAATATATGATCTCGCAAAACTCTTTATACTCGTACATTTCAGAGCGTTTATTGATGAATTTGTTGAGTTTATGATAGACGCAAAAGCGTATGAGATCTTATTTGTAAATAACTTTGAAAATATTTTGAAACTGTCTATGAAGTTTTGAGTTACATCAAACAATTTTATAAACGCTTTCTAAATAATTTGAAGTCTTTCGGCTGCAGAAAAGGTTTCTTAGAATGTTTACGATACAGCCAACTACTCCGTTTTTCCCTTTTTGGTCTAAAAATGCCTAAAGAGAGGATTATTTCTCGGTTTAGCATCACTGCTTCAAATCTAGATTGATTTCTTTCACTAGAACCCTAGACGAATACCGTATTCTTTCAATCTTCTTGCTGAAGAAAGACTAAAAACTAAAAAAACCAAGTCAAATACTTTTAAAGTCAAGTTTTACTAAAACAAAATCGCAACAAGCTGCCAAATTGCGAAATATGGGAAAATGATAAAATGGGAGCATATCCGGAAAGGGCCCAGTAATTGAAATGATTTCATTTCAGCTTTTCTGATGGAAAGCACTATCTTTTACATGAAGTTAAAAACTATTCCAAAAGCGGTAAAACACAGATGCGTATACAACTCTTCATTTATGAGATGTAGTCTTCACAGAAACTTATACTATGATTTCTAAAAGTAACTTAAATATAAACCGTTTAAATACGGGTATCGCTAGGGGTAAAATATGGCTAGAAATTAGGAGATTTTCACTACTTCCCAATCACAAAATTAATTTTTATGATTTTTTTAGGAATTCTTTGAAGCTACATTAACGTTGGCACTTAATACTAGCCTCTATTCAAGCTCAAAAATTATACCGATTTAGAGGTCGCCCATTTTTTTTTTTTTGAATTTATATAACACATATTTGTGTTATCGCTTTAACAACCAAACTGTAAAGTAATTTTCGAGGCTGGAACTTCCGCTTCTGATGTATGATACTTTTTTCAACTTTCAATGTCTTCGGATTTTTGTTAGTTCGGCACCTTTTATAGATTTGCACAATAAACAAAAGGAGAATTCAGCGAATCATTAAGACAATCCACGTCCACCTCTATTACTCGTATTATAATTTTAGGAATTATAGAAATTCTCAATGTATTCTTCTAGAAATTTGCTGCCAATTTCCTTGTTTGCAATAGTAAGCGAGATCTTTAACCTCGCATCTTAATAAGTGCTATTTGGAAAGGGGTACACAAGACCTTTGGAATGGGTAAGGCCTTCAAGCATAAGTCTGCCATGAAAGACAACTGGAGCACATTTTTGCGAGCTACACAATGCAATGCTACAAATTTAATAATGGACTGTTTTAGATACGTTTAATGCCAGTGGTAATGGCTCGGTTCGTTTTCAAAACAAGCCGAAATCAATGCATTTTGAATAAGTTGCAACAATAATGACAAAATATAAACGACCATTTTGTGCTGAGCAAAAGAAATGAAGTGGGCTTAGCATTTGAAATAATGTTATCGAAAACTCTAAAGCAATAAAACCCAACGCCGGGAAGCGTGGGGAGGTATAACCGTCCTGTTAATGCTGTTGTAGCTGTCCTACGGAGAGACACCCACATTTAAGTAAAATTACTTTTTATAGCAAAAAATAGCAGCAAAGTGACGCAAAGTAAATGGCAAAAAGAGAAGGAAATGGCGAATGGAGTAACGCAGCTCATTTATAATCACGTGCATTTGCCACTGACAAAATGATATTTGCCGTAAAATTAAAAATAAGCTGCAGCAAATGGAAGGAAGCAAAAGAAAAAATGTGTCAGCATTTGCCGGCAGTATTTTAGTTTACCAATACTGTCCTGTTCTGTAAACAAGCCCAAGACTAAAAGAAATATAGTGATGTGGTCCGAAATATGAATGTGTGTGCTAAATGTTCACTTCATTGGCGGTGTTATTGCTTTGTAATCGGATACGTAAACCACTTTACAAGCCAAATAACTGAACATTTTTATGGCAATACTAAAAACATACAATTGTCGTCCAATTAACAACACCTTTGAGAATATTTCGAGTACATTTGGTTCGTCCTTTTTACGATGATGATATGAAGTATTTGGAATTGTCTGTCCGCAACAAAACAGCTGAGGGACAAGCATTGTCCCGTATACACATTTCCATGATGAGGATAATCACGATAAATACACGTGTACCGAAACAACAACCAATGTTCATTTGCCTTTGGCACCCACATGGGGCCATGATATGTAGTAGTGAACAGGCATTAGAGGATTTATAGTTGAGTTATGCACAATGAGGAGACATATAAGAGAGGTTTTGTCTTTAATATATACGAACGGAATTCCTCCTGAAATGAAAATCATTACTTTAAGAGAGATTATTTGACGTATTATGAAGTATCTGTAAGAAAATTGGTCAGTAATTGTACCAACTTTTATAGTTCATTTGAGTCATTGCCTTTGTGGACTGGATAACGGTAGACACACTTTCAAGTAAACCTGTCTATGGATTCACATTTAATTGAACTTTTCACTAGGAATAAGGACGGTTAAAAAAAGTCGAAATTACTCAAGTTTGTGTCCACGGATTGGCAGAATATCTGATAGTTCCACTGTTTTATAGGAGTGGAAAACTCTTTCCGTACTTAAGTTATTGTTACAATTGTGCTCTTTACTTATTGACACAGACGATTGGTAGATAGGTGAAACATAGATAGATTTTACCAGGGCTCGAACGTCAGATGATGTGGCTGACGTATGTGGCAGCGATTACTGCCGAGGTCACTTTGTAACTTGTTAAAATAATAGTCAGGTAATCCTTAAACTTTTGGTTATAGTACTCCTGACTTTGCGAGAGTTAACAATTTGTCATATTTATGTATTAAGAAATTTTTTATGAAATCGATATTATGGAAAAATGTTGTAACTTTGGAAAAATTTTAAATTTTGCAATGCGGCAAAGATGACAAAGTGCGATTTATTGACTTAAATGATCTTACCAATAATATGTATTCTCGCATGTAATTATTTATATTGATGTTCAAAAATAGTTGTTTTGAAAAACTGCTATAATAATGAACTACATGGAGTTCTGATCAAGATCATACAAATTTAATTCTATTTACATGTCATTGATGGGATGCTGTAGAGGGGACACATTTTTATAAAATTTGACATTGTACAGTAAACCAGTGCCAAAAGGTAGCACAAATATTGTCTATTCAAATATTGTCTTATCAAAGACAAGGTGAGATTATTAGAGCAATACCGCAACAAAGCTGCTGGAGGAAATGGTCAAACGACTTAGAACCAGCATTGGCAGGGTAAACATTTTTAATACATTTTGACTAAATGGAGTGTTGTTTGGTAACGGATATCGAAGCGCATTGTGCTTATTGTGCAATGCGCGGAATGTCTTCGAAAGAGGCGATACAAATGTGTATCAATTCTCACAACATCAGTCTTTTGTCCATTGTGTACAAAGTCTATTTCATGAACCTCACATCGTACTAACTATAGTCGCGAGTATTAACCATGGCGCCACGATCGGTCACATATAAGTTAATTATGGTAATCGTTAAATTGAATAAAATAACATTTGGATTAGACAGCATTAGATTTACTTAGTTTGGCATCCTGCGCCCGTCCTGGAAAGCACCAAAGTTGTTCGAATTATGAGTTATATAATGTCGAGATAGGTCTAAGTCATTAAGTCATCTGATAAACCCAGATGACTGAGAATCAGAATATTGCGTACAATTTTCAGCCAAATAAAACAGCCCAATATTCAAAAGTTAAACGTGTTAATGTTTGCATAGCACATGAAATCAGTAGACTTGTTTGCTAAACCAAATGATTTCGTTTTATCTACGTTTACAGGTAAACCCATATTTGCTGGCTCCTTCTAAATATTTGAGAAGGCTGCAGTAATATTTCGACAGTTCACACAATTAAACGGGACAACTACTATCTGCTATGATCTATGTAAGTTGTCCACCTAGATTGAAGACATTGTATCGGCTTCAATCGACTCAAAACGGTACCGTTGAAGTTATCTTTTGAGCTTAAAAAATATCGAGACATCATATAGTGCCCAATATGGCATTAATATTTAGCGTCCATTAGAGTTTTCAGAGCCGTAAAAATTTTCAATTTGAGAGCACATTTCTGAAATTTGTAGAAAACTATGATAGCAAGTACACTGGTGATATGGACTGTGTTAGTGTGTTCGTGTCAATATAGACGGTGATGATTATTTTGTAGAAATTCGTTGAAGCCACATTGACGTTGGCACCTAACATTAGCCCTTATTCGAGCTAGCTCCAAAAATTATGATATTTGTGCGAACGCACATTCCTTTTTGAATTGAAATATTTGTGTTATCCATTCGATAACCAAAATGTAAGGCAATTTTGGAGACTGGACCTTCCGTTTTCAATATATGGTATTATAGATTTTGCAATTTTTTAATATTTTCAAGCTTTTTTAGTTCGGATAATCGTTAAAATTATCAACGTCCATCGCTATTATTCGTATTATAATTTTTAGAATTAGAGAAATTCTCAATGTGTTCTTCTAGAAACTTGCTGTGAATTGATATGGAATTGGAATGGTAGGCGAGATCTTTAAAGTCGAATCTCAATATGTGCAATTTGGAAACGGGTACACAAAACCTTTGGAATAACTAAGGTCTTCCCTTGAAGGGAAACGAGAGCACATTTTTGACGTTTGTAGAAAACTATGATGTTAAGTACACTGGTGATATGGACTGTACTTCATGTCTTGTTTGACACATTGTGTTGGCCGCAGTAAAATGATCAACCAACTGCTGTTAAAGCATATTATATGTGTGTTTTTTATCTCCCCCTATCGCTTCTATTGCTTCAGAATTTACCTTCTGAAAGAGGTTATAAATGCTTCGTTTCCTCTCCTTTTCTCTCTGTTTGATAATTTCGACAACATTTACGTTTAGGGTTGTGGAGTTTTTAGGGTTTTGTTTTTATTACTTTATTGTGCAACACACCAACCCATAATATCGTATCAGGAAAAATAACATATGAAAAGATTTATACAAACGCATACATTCACAATGAAACAATGGCGCACATCACGCTCCCAAGCAGCAAAAACCTCAGACAAACCGTAAGGATAACAACATTATTCATGCCACCACCGCCTGTCACCGCAACATTTCATACATTACTCATGGCTATAGTTTGGCCAGAAACGTTGGTTTGTCAATTGCTCCAAAAAGGTGGGGATACAACTGTGGATACATTGTGTGGATGTTGCAACATCATATTAAGGAATTCCTAAAGCGAATGAGCGGAAGGTGCGTTTAAACTAACAACGTGAGAGAGAGAGAAACAGGGAGAGAGAAGGATAATTAATATACGAAACATCAGTTTAAACGCTGAACACTTAATTAGCTCGTTAAGTTTCCAATGCTTAATGATGAATATTATTGAATTTCTACGGTCATTGCAAATTGCGAAAATAGATTTTACTAGATTCTTGGTGGTCTGATGTTTATGATTAACAACGAAGCGGCCTTATTCAACTAAGAAGAAGCTACTAAAATTAAGAGTTTAAGTACAGCTCAGGAGATGATAATCTCTGTTAATCCCACCAGGGGGATTCGACCACCACCACCATTTCTGCTTGACGTTGTCGTAGGTGTCCCGCTTTCCATATTTCCAAGTCAAGCGATCACAAAACTGTCTGAGTAGCTTTTTAAGTACGAAATCTCATCTTTCTAAATTAATTTGCTGGAATTTTGAATACTCATTTGAGACGCAATAAAGTACATGCGTGTTTCAGATATCGATTTAAGCATTGTCCATCTGACCGTCTACGTGTTTGTTGAAAGCACTATACAGATCGCACTGTTCGAGCTAGGGAACTGAAATTTGGCATAAAAGTGCCTCATATTTATGAGCACGTTGAGTTTAAAATTGGCATAGTAACCTGACCGGTATAGGCATTTCTAGTGCTTTTTAAACAAGCGCGTCTGCCCTACAGGATTCACCTTAACTATGAGGTTGGTTATTGGGAAATTTAAGAAAAGTACAGATTTTCATTTAAAAAACGGGCGATGCCGATGCATTATATGAGAAGAGGGCGATTCTGTCATGTCTACTGCTATGGCTATTTGGTATATAAATTGGGGCTAATTGCCCCAGTTAAAAAAATTGGTCACACAACGTCTAAATCATTGAAAAATTCGTTTTTTTCGAATTTTTAATGGTTATTTACCATTTGTTTGTAATATTTATAGGGATAAACAATAAACACCTTTTAAATACTTTTGTAAGAAACTTTTATAGATATAAGCGTGGCTGTTCCATAACACAAAAGAAAGAACGGTTTTCTATTGAAATAATAAGATAAATCGGTATGTTGTTTATGGGAAGAAGCCAATTTGAATACGCTCAACAGTATGACGACAAATTGGACAGATAGGTGGTGAAGGAGTTGACCGATTTTTGAATACTTTTTGAATTCATATCAAACTATGTATTCTAAACTCTTACAATACAAAGCTAATTATTCTAGTAACTCTAGGCGTAACTTCGTAGATAGTGATATATTTTGCATTTCAGAACTTTTTTTATTTTAGCTATTTAAAAATAACTTACTATGCTAAAGCCACTCTCAGGCTCTCTATTTCCGAGGTATGTTTTTATATGTGTTTTAGCGATTTTTTTTCATTTATCAATTTGCTGGACGTTTTTATGCACCTCTTTAGCCTCAACATACCAAAAATGTGGAAATTGAACATTTCAATTTTGGGATGTAGCAACTCATTATTTAGGGATATTTTCAATAATGCTTCGCATCTGGATATAAGCATCACATCAAGCCGTTTAGAAAAGGATTTGGATATTTTAACGATAAGATTCTCCACTTCCAAGATTTGACCACTTCTATTGGTCAACATTAAGTTATTTTAGTGATTCATTGCTCCGGTTGCCAGAGGCAAACCATTTTTTCTTTGGCGCTTTTTTGAATATCTCCAAAAATTTTAAAAATCCGATTAGAGTGTTAGTCCGAAATTACTATAATGCAAAAAGTTCTAATATACTCGTACATCTCGAAAATGGAGTGTTCAATTACTAAAACGACTAAATTATTTTCTCCACTTCTTTACAAAGACTTCTTTTTAGTATTTTAGTGATGTTTTTTTAATAACTTCTTCATGTAATGGATGTTGAAACTTTTTAATTGTAACGATAAAAAATTGTTACTTTCTCGATTGGATGCTCTGATCTGCGGATATAGACAGATAAATCTTTTAACGACATTTTTGTTTGGTGACAAACTCGAAAGATTGATTATTTTGACGGCAGGCTGCTTCCTTTCTGTTGTTTTTGTGCATACAGGCAGATTTGAATTTCTTATTTTTGGGCTGGGTTTCGAACTTCAGCTCTCGGCTTGATCCTGACTATCGGGATAAAAAAAGGTTTACATTTTAGTAGGTTGTTGGAAGACAAACGATCTTCTTTTAAATATTTAATCTAACGATCCTTCAAATCTTTCAATACATCTGAATAAAATGATGAATGATATGACTTCGATTTGTTATCTGGAATTAAGTTTTCCAACTCTTAACTTTTTATTCAGGAAATAAACTTCTTAGCAGTTGCTTCAACCGGTGAAATCCAATATTTTCCCAGTTTCTTCTCCACGGTAAGCAATCGGTGTAGAATTTCGTCTTACGTTAAATGTTTTTAACTTGCTACAAGGTCGCAATAGTTCTTACTCATAGTTTTCCAATACCCCTTACCTTATCGGAGACTGGAACCATAATAGCCTTAATTGGATGTCGTAAAGACGCTTGTCAAAAGTAGGTGCACGACCACGTTTAAATTTATTCAGTAATTCGAAACAGCCTCAAGTGCTGTGCAGATATACTACGATTATTGTCCAATAGAGTTTGATTGCTTTCAGTCTTAAAAATCAAAGTAGGATTTTTGATTTGATTTGCCAGAAATTTCCACCATTTCCACCACTATGCATTTTTCCATAATTTCTGTATTGGCTGTTGAAAACATTTGCTTTTTTCGCGATTCATCAGAATGTGGTGTCGTGAGCAAATCTGAATAAATATTTTTGTATAATTTTTATAATTTTCATTAATGTAATGATGTTTGTTTTCATGTGATATTTTTGGATAATGCGGATTTCGCTATTTGTGGCATTCATATATTTGTGTCGTAAAAATAAATCTCTTAAATACTTTTTAATACCGAAATGGTGGAATAAATATGTATAATTCTATTGTATTCAGCTTATTTATTTTTCGCTACAATTTCATTAATTCCTAACATACTTTTTGTCATCTGAAATATCGTTTTTCCACAAAATTGTATCGCACGATTACATTTTGGGTTAAATGCTTTATACATTTGCGTTTTTTTTATCGATTTAACAAAAATTCTATTACATTCATTTACGTTGGGTTCAATTTAAATAATACCGATTTATAGTACTGCAACTTTATTATCAAATATTTACATATTATAATGAGTCAAATCTCGTTAAGGCAAATTAATTGTTAGGCTGTTATTGTGCTCCACTTGGTGCAATAATAATTTCAAGTGCTGCAAAAAGCCAGGGATAAGAGCGATAACTGAAAAACGACACATGAACAAATGGAAGACAATATGCAACAAAACTAACACATATACACCACACACACACACATACGCTAATAACTAAAATTAAATTTATCATTGCAGTAGAACAGATTTACTGTAAAAATATTGACAATTGAAAATGATTTGGCAAAAAGTTGGGATTTTGCGGAGTTGGTCAGAAATTATACGGCAAACTTATCGTTGATATTACACAGAAATTGGCTATAATTTTCATTCTTTTTTGGAAAGGTAATTTAATTTCAGGTTCTTGGCTATCTGCATTAGAAAGAATAGTAAAAAGTACAAATATCTAATAAAAATTATTTGTTTCTTTGCAAACTTATTTTACTTACATATCAATCAATGGCTTTATAGGTGAGAGAGCAGGAAATAACATTCAGAGTCTGGAGGCTTTGGAGACCAACAGAATGTGGAGTTTCTTCAAGTTAGGTTTTTGTAGAATTTTCATTGTAATTCTGAATCATTGCAATCAGAATCGAAAGGGGTTATCTTTTGCCCTGGTGCTTTAAAGGAAAACTCTTTCAATGCCTATAAGGATCAACTTTGTACCAACATTTATCAGCCTTCCTGTGTATAGAATATGCTCTTGATGTTCTTGGGAAAAGTTCTCTTCATTTTTCGGGTTCAAAGTTTTTTGTTTATTGGTAAAACATTACTCATACAACATCAGTGTAAAGTTTGTACAAAAGAGTAGGAATAAATCCGATTTGAATGAAATATCACCAAAGAGTCAGAATTTGAATTATTACTTTCGATTTCGCAGAAATTTTTGGGCAAGCCTGCCTAATTAAGGTTAAAATTTGGGCACATGTACCATATTTATATTTTGAAATTCGCCAAGAGGAAGTTATATACATGCTTAATTGCTTCCACAAAGCTACAAAAAAAGTTAAGATTATTTTGATGTGATGGACCAGGGAAAAGGGAATACCAGAGTATAATGAATTTGACAGATGCCCTGAAACTAAATAATAATCATTGGCATATAAATGGGGAAAGAAGGAAAAAATCTTTAGTCAAAGTTAAGAAACAAAGTAAAAATCTTAGTTTAACTTCACCAGGGAATGGGAAAATTCCTAATTTAGGCCCTCTGATTGTTATTCACTTGGGAGTAACCAGATCCCTCTGCAGAATTTCCCAAGCAGCTCACGACTTCCGACCTTCGGGCAAGTATTCCCTGGTAATGCCATCAGACATCCGTTGGATGGTAGCTCAAGTGAGAAGGCGACTAGTTCAGAAACCTATATGGCTTGCTAACACCGATGCGTCTTAGGCCAGTAGGTAACTTCTGTTACTGAAACTCAACTCACCAGCTTAGTGGTCGTTGGCAGCCCCAACACTACGATCGAATGCGGTGGCCTGATAAGCCGCTCGTCCTACAAAATTTTATCAAGAAAATACCAAAGGAAATAATGAAACGAACCCCCATTAATGTTAACGACCCCCGCAACCGTTATAGGGACCATGATTTAAGGATATGCACCTGGAATGTCCGCACCCTTTATAGAGAAGGTGCCTCTATCCGACTAGCTGATGTCCTCGATCGATATAAAGCTGACATTACCGCCATCCAGGAAATGCGATGGATAGGACAAGGATGTACTCGGCGTAAAAACTGTGACATTTACTATAGCCGAAACGCAGAAAGACATGAATTCGGATGTGGATTTGTTGTGGGAAAGAGAGTGAGACTCCTTGTCTGGCGGTTTAACCCTATAAGTGACCGTGTAGCCACTATTCACATCAAAGCGAAATGTTTTTTTTATCTCGTTGATCAGTGCACATGCCCCGACGGAAGAGAAAGATGAGAAGACCAAGGACACATTCTATTAGTGCTTAGAAGAAGCATATGACCACTCCCTGGTCTCGACATTAAAATTGTTCTGGGAGATTTTAATGCCAAAGTAGGAAGGGAAGATGTTCTTGGTCCAACAGTCGGAAAATTCAGTGTAGGCGGAAGGTATGCTTCTAGTGTCATGGACGTGCGTGTGATTCGGACCACCACCTGGTTGCAGCTAAGGTACGCACGAGATTGGGCAGAACGAAAAATATTCGTAACCAGGCACAAAGGAAGCTCGACTTCGCTATGTTGCATACCCCTGAGAGCATGGAGATAAAAAGGAGAGTATTGCTCGCTAATAGATATTACTATGGGCTAAGCAAGGGATTCAATGATAAAGCCCTCTCTCGTTAAACAAAAATCCGACTGTACCAGAAGTTGGTTTTAAACGACTTGTTATATGGCGCAAAATCCTGTGAAATCAGAACTGGCAGTTTTCGAGAGGAAAATACTCCAGAAAATATATGGGTCGATCATCGTTGACGGAGAGTATCAGCGTCGCATGAACAATGAGCTGTATGAGCTATATGCCGACATCGACGTGGTCAAACGCATTAATATACAGCGATTGCGTTGCCTGGGTCATGTTGCTCGGATGGACCCAAATGCTCTGGCACGGAAAGTTTTCGACAACGAACTCGATGGTCGGCGCAGAAGAGGGTTCCAGGTTCTTGAAATATTATTGAAGCTTGGTGTGACGAATTGGAGGAGAAGCGCAGAAGACCGAAGCGCCTGGAATTACTTTCTACGGGTGGCGTATAATAGACAAGGCTATCTATTCCAGTCGCCACATAAGAAGAAGAAGAACTTCACCAGGGAGAACATTTTAACTGTATTTTTCTTGAAGCTGGGGAGAGTTGGGGCTTTATTGCAAGCTTCAAAAAATTTGGTGGGGTAACTCAAAGAAGTATAACTTGGACGCAAATAAGAGAAACGGCGCTATTGCTCCTTTCATCACGATAATTCGCCAGTTCATATTGATGGGAAAAAGAATGATTTCAATTCATTATCAGTCATTAAGGAAATTCTAATATCAAAGAAGTATTCACTGTTTTCGTAAATATAAAAAAAATATTATGGCAAAAATATTTAATGACAGAGGGAAGTATATCAATATCGCTAATAGTGAAATTACAAAAATTCAGAAAGATTTTTCGAAAATTGATTTACAAAGTGACTATGCCGAATTCAAAAATTGCATAGAGATTATAAATATAATACTGACGATTTTGTATCTGGTTTATTTTTATCGCCTACTAAGCAAACAAAGTTGTTTTCCTTCTTGAGCCAACTGACCACCAAAATTATACTTCACAATTATATTTGCAGAAAATTGAAAAAAAAAACACATTTTATTTGCCAGAGCTAAGAATGGATTATAGGTGCCTTTGTCCGGCGTCTCTCAGCATTTGTGACATTACTCTTCAGGGATATCGCCTAATCAAACTTAAACTACCAGTGTTGTCGTACATGAGGGAAAAATAGGTTGCTTTTTATCGAAGTCTTTCGTTCATACAGATGAAATTGAAAGTAATTTTAGATGACAACAATAACTACCAATTTTGTTTTATGCTTCTACACAACAGAATCATTTCCTATTTTGCTACAAATTGTTAGTCCCCTCGTATTTAAAAAAGAAAAGTACAAAACTTTGTAGCAAAATCCAAATTACCATATGTTTTCCAATTTCATTGGCAAGCATTTGGGGAATATACAGCAGCGACACCACCATTTGCCTACGAGTGAGGATTTCCGACTTCTACTTGAGTTTCTCGCCTCCCTTTCAATTTGGCATGGATGCCAGAGAAATTCAATCTCAGAATCTCTGCAACACTCAAGAATACCACTTGAAAGCGGAATAATAATAAATGAAAAATAAAACCGTGCAGCAGCAAAACTATCAACTACCACAAGCACTAGCGCTAGCACCAGCGCCAGCACCAGCCTCACAACGACAGCAACGGCATTGACCATAAAAGGAAGAGGTCAATAAGACACAGTTCACTCAATTCATAGTTATACGTGTTGAAAGCAATTCCAAGGCATATCGAACAGAACATAATACTGGGATGTGTGATGGGAGGAGAGAAAGAAACATATGCTCCTCATAATGCGGCATCAATCTAAGTTCGCCCATAAAAACCAATAACAGATGTTACCAATACAAAAACTTTAACGCTTCAAACTGCGGCAAGACAATAAAGCCAAAAACAAAGTATGAAGCTGTGTGAAAACGCAGGAAAAATCGTGTAGGAACGTACAAAAAAAGCAGCCCAGTAATGAAAGGATAACAGAGTGAAGGAACTTGAGAAAGGCAGGGAAAATTTAACCTCAAACCTGATAAATCACATTTCAAAACAAATGTGGAACTTTTTGTCGCATCAGTTGTAGTTGTGTAATGGAACCGCAGCAAGAAAACTGAGACAATAAAGTTAGCAAGAAATGAAAAAAGAGCACAGAAAGTTCCAAGAATGTCTTCCTTAAGGGTAGAGAGGAAATGGTAACCCGGGCTTGTTCCCGGGAAATTGTTTAACCAACGATGACATTTCATTTTCTTTAAATGCATTTGATTTATTATGGTGTTTGACGTGAGGATTAAGGACATCCTTGAGTCTGTCATCACGCAAGGATGTACTAGTGTTCCTAAGCAGCAAACACGTTTTGTTAGTTACACGTTACAACATAGAGTCTGCGTGTGTGTGTGCGTGACTATAGCGCAAGAAGTTTTTGACGATAATGATTGTGGCCATAACCACTGTAATTAAACGTCTATTGGATTAATGGAATTAAGTTTGTGCTAGTAGAAGGGATGATACCAATGACATTTAACATTTGCTAATAAATAATGTTTGACATGTGACATGATAAACTTTTATCATATCCATAACCTCACGCTATGACTCTGTCTGTTATGAGTGGGAGATGGTTACACAGTGCAACACATATCATTAAATTTTTTACAGAGGTCTAGTCCGATATTGCTCAAAATAAATCACTTCGAGCGGAAAAGGGTTAAGTTCAACCGGATCGGAAGGTATATATATGTATATATATATATATATATATATATGTATATATATATATATATATGCTGCGGGCGAAAAGTATTTTGAACAACCAAGTATTGATGGTCGCTTTTGCTTCATTTCAACACACTTCATTTACTTTTGCAAACATCAACGTTTCATAACTATATCTGTCATTTCTTTGTCGATGTGACTGTTCAACATATTTGCAATTCTCCACAAATCGATGACTCTTGGGATATAATAAGTAGAACACCAAAAATGTTAAAAGAAAATCTCTCATATGTGTTTGTTTTTCTACTTTGGCATTATAAATATATTTGTATTGTTAAAAAATCTGGAGCATTGGCTATACGAGTATTCGGTGTACCATCATATTTCAATTCTGGCGTCAAAAGTATTGGAGTTAGCAAAAATTCCCATAGCTGCATTCTGTTTATTTTAGTCACGATAAGTCTTCCGTGCTATACCAATCACCCAACAATGATTCAAGATAATTTGTCGCTTCAATCGACCCTCCTATAAAAAATTTAATGAATAGACTTTTGTTTAGTCGAACTGTGAGTCTATTTCATGAAAAAATATTTTTTTGAGACATGAACATAGATGAGGGTCTGGATGGCTTCCAAACCGTAATACCTTCGGAGAGCATAAGAAGAATGTCATACTTTTCTCTTAAATTCACTTCAAATTTGCAGAATATCATATATGGAATGAACTTAAAGACGATCTAACCAAACAACTGCATACAACCAAATTTAAGTGAAATTTTGTCCGACTTTTATTTGATGCGCGTAGGAACAAAGTTGTTTTTTGGCCCAAAAGATACTTCAATCCTGCTACGTAATCATGTTCTTAGGGTGGTTAGTTCTTTTTCTACAAAACATATTGTCGGGTTGACAATTCATTTTTTATTTTTTTATGACAACTTTCCTTTTAGCGTTTATACGAGTTTTACTTTTTTTTGCCAGTAGTTCTTAAACTATAAGAAGAGTGGGCACTTTATAAAAACGGAAAAGGTGAAAAAGAACGTTCGTTTAACGCTACGAGAAGAAAAAATACAGTGACCCAGCTGCTTATTTTAATTTTTTATCTTGTTATTGTTTCTTTGCTATTATAAATGTAATAAACGTGAAGACGATAATTTAAACGAAATTTGATGGGATAAATATTTTATATTTATAATTTTCAGCTTTTCGAGGGGATCATTCGTTCCTTTTTTAGTACATTTCGAAATATATTAGAACTTTTACACGTCTTTTTTGATAGCTTCTTTTTAAAGAAAAAATTATTTGCTTCATTGGGTGCATGGTATGATTACTTGTGGTCCAAATAGACGCAAATGAATCAGTTGCACAGTGGACCAAAACGGTACGAGTTTTATGTGATATCATCATAACAACTCATATTTATTTTAATTGCTCAATTAAATGATTGGACGACTGGCAGAAGATTGCACAGTAAAATTTATAAGCAAAATTTTATAAAATTTATAGCAAATTCCTTAGTTCGGAATTCAAAATCTCACTTGTGCATCAACTTAGAAATTACTACTATGCCGATACAAGAGCTAAATATATGTTTAGCGGAGTACAGAATCAGTATCATATCAGTAGAGGAATTACAAAACATTAGTTATAGAAAATCGTTGAAAAAACAATGAACAACATCGTTGAATATTATAAATTGGAAGGCTTAACAGAGTTTGCATATTTCGATTAGTAAGAAATATGCACTAATGTCCAGTCCTCTTGAGAAAAAATCTACTGAGCCAGTATTCAAGGCATTCAATGTACTTGTTAATTTTCCAACAAAACCGAAATTCGATGGATGAGATACCTCTTTCATTACTGGAAAAACACATCATAAACATTGCCAAATATTAATAATGCGGATATAAAATAAATGCTCCGAATTCAAAATGAATAAAGAAAGTGGCGAAACTTTAAATTATCATTTTACTAATTTGCCAATACACTAGAATTAAAAAATTATATCAACTTTGTTATTGAACATAACATTTGCTTTAGAGGATGTGACTGCAGATTTGTACAGGTCCATTATATGTTCATCAAATCTAATGAGGTTTTGACTACTGTCAAAATTTTTCTTAATTGCCATATTTTCTTAATGTCTTTCAATACATCATAAGACATCACAGTATGACTTTAAAGGCAATCGTTCGATACACAGAACTATAAGTGATTTTACTCATGGAAATAAAACTCATTATTACTCATTACTTATAACTTTAAAATATGTGAAAACCGTTTGGCTTTTTTTACGATTCTATCATAAACCTTAACGTTGGATGAATTTCCTTCGATGTGCAAACACAACATCAACCAGTGAAAAGAATTATTCTACTTAGCACAGCAAATCAAAACTTCAAATAAGAAATGTGCGTTCTTCCTGATGAATATATTTCGTCAAACTTTATATACATATTAGCTGATTATGTATGGATTAAAATCTATTAAAATGCTTATCTAACCTGAAATTAAAATCCAATATTGACTCAAAATATTGTTCAATGAAGTTAATTTATTGTAAGAAGTTGATTTTTTTGCTAATGTTGATATTTCACTACTGAATGTATCAAATTTTAATTCATATTTGCTGAATAGGGAACACCTTAGGAATAGGGTTTTTCTAGCAATTAGGTTTTAGTACTACTTTTAAGGTGTTGAAGTCAGCCTTTTCACATTTTTGATTTATCTTTCTTTGCTTAATATCAAAATTCGATTGTAGTTCGTATGGAAGCTTTGAAATAATAATTTTTCTACACAAAATTTTCAATGTTTCAAGTTTCTACTTCGTAAAAATTTCACCAAGCTATTTCACAGCAAAATGAAAAGTGTTTCGGTTCATCTCTGAGTGTATTGGCATGAAAACTAGAATTCTGAATCTGAATTCTTGCCATTTTTTAACGACGTTAGTTTTGTTCGTAGTCACATCAGCAATTTTTAGTAGAATTATTTTAGATTTTCTTTATAGTGAGATGGATTTCAACAACATACTTAACAGAAAAAAATAAAAAAATCTTAAAAAGAATTATGAAAAAAGACAGAAAAAAGCTTAGCTGATTCCAATTTTGCCAGCTAAACAGGTTGAAAACAAAATCTAGCAGGAAATGAGCTAATTTGCCACCACTGATTTTATGCCACCTATATCAGCCATATTACTATACGTGATGCTAAATCTCCAAATTGCTCAATACTATATTTATGGTTTAGCTTGAAATATAACGAAATTGAATTGAAGTCATTTTAAAATATTCTAAGAGCCATCGATGGATACCGTAGGATTTGTTTGCAATAAAAATTGGTGCATTTTGCATCAATGTATAGTTAAGTTAAACTAAAGGTTTTAGTGGTGTCAGAAATAACATGAGAAATGTCTCCTAAATGGAAATGATTTTGAAAATCATTATTTTAATTGTGGGTACCTCAATATGTCTGACGAACACTTTGAATAGTTTAGTAATCGACTGGTCTAGTAGATGCTTCTTAAACCTATGCTCTGAATCGTCGCTAAACTGAGATTAAAACTTGCGTTGAATGGAGATAAAAATAGAAATAAATAAAAAAAATTATTTCATTAATTAGTTTCAAATTTTCTGCATTTAATAGTTATGGGAAATGGAATCGCCTTTTGGATTACAAAAGAAAAAGTTGTATATCTAGTTCAAAATAGTGTGTACTGGTGCTCAGCTTATGTTGCTTCTCCGAATAACGATAAATTCATAATTTTTTTCGATTTTTTGGAAAATTGTTTAGTGTTCTGGATAAGGTCGAATTTTTGCAGACTGTGGAATTTTGCTTGTTTATCGGCGGTTCGTTCTAAATGATACAGTACAAAGTCCTACATACATATATGTATGCATATTTTATACCACTTCAACATCTTTGAAAACTGGCAGCATTAAGATAACTTCAAATACGTTAGTAAAACCAGGTATTATTGAATATGTGGATTATTGTATCACCATCTCCTTCATTTGATTTTAAAAACAATTGGGGAGTTATAGAATTTGCAAATAAATGTTATTTTCTTGCAATTGTTTATCTACAAAGGGAGATAACGTTTTCTTTCGTAAATGCAAGAGAACACAAGAACAGAAATATTCTAGTTATGAATACGTCTTTGAGAATGAAAAGATTTAGCCACAATAGACGCATAGATCATTTTATAAATTCCATTAAGAGACTGTAAAAGCGAAAAAAAACTATAACTGTTTTCTTATGAATTATCAGTTTTCGAATAACCGGAAAATCGGTTTTCGGACAAAGGCGAGTATTTTATCGCCCTAGATTTCCTTTCTCGTTTCTATCGGCCAGTTGTTTTTTTTTGCTTTTTATTCCGGCTCACCACATATTTTTCATGTTTTGTTTCAGTGTAGTTGGTTTCTGTTTCCGTCTGGCTTAACAAATCGAAATCCCCAACCTAAGTCAACTGAACCAAATCAAATATTCAAACCGACCGACCCACCGCAGCTACCAGTGTAACCATCCATCAAACAATCAATCAGTCACTCTATCAGTCAAGCGAAAGCAAATGGATCTGAGTAAAAAAAAGACTAAAAATAGAAACTAAATGCTTTTTATGTGGAAGCATTGACGAGGAGCTAGGAAAGAAACTATTCCCTTAAATGAAAAGAAGAAGTAAATACAAAACTACAGAGAATGTACAAAATAACGTACAATTCTATACAATTTTTCGCAAACGCACATGTAGACACAATTCCTTGTAAGCTGTCTTTGGCTGGGGGGATAAATTGATCGTCTACACTCACGTACACGTTTGTGGCACTTGAGTTTTTTTTTTTTAAATGTGTATAAACATTTCATTGTGGTTGCACAAAGATTCC
>JAHXMU010000057.1:742415-816042 GCA_019455685.1 Philornis downsi | reverse complement strand
GAATACCTTAAATTGGATCTTTGTGCCAGCAAATAACCTGATGGAAGTAAATCAACTAACTTAAGAAAAAAAGAGAAAACAAGAAAACAGGAAAACTGGCAAAATTAGATTTCCAACAATTTCCAGTGAAACATCATTGTTGATATTAGCAAATGCAATTTGTAATTATGTGTGTTTTCAAATTTTAAATTAAAGGTCTATAAATATTCAGCAAGGTTTTCCATCAACATAATGAAACTAGTCCAAAAGATATTGAGAAACATCGAATACTGGTGGAAAGCATTTTGTTGTCTAAGATGTGAATGGAGAGCATTTTTAATGAAAGTGTTGCTGAAAACTATTGACCGATATTTTAGCCATTTTGAAAATGTTTAATCATGGTTTAATAAGCTAAGTAACACAATTTGTTGAGAAAGAAGCACTGAATAGAATGCAAAAACCAATATTTTTTTATTGAAAGGTTCTCATGAGAAAACTTAAATGGAAGTGTAGGTGTCATGACAAGTCTAGGCATTTCTATTCCAAAAAGATATGTCTTTGACTTGCACGTGATAATGGGAAAAATGACTCAATTGCAGTAATATGAAAATTTGTTATAATTATATAATTTTATAATTTTTTTTCTGCTTTTATCATATTGTATCTGGAATCAATATTCAAATTTCATTTGCCGAAATATGGTGTTGTTGCTTTTGATTCCCTAACAATTCCGATACCGGAGGGTTCGATTGAGAAATTTCATGGTTGCCCAAGTTATTGTTTTTGATTATGTTTATGCTACCGTCTTTGTACCAGTTATTTTTTGGTCTCTAAAGCTTCGAAATCACTTTTAACCCAGACTAAAGCGAGAATTTCTGATATCTCGCCCATTATGTGTCGGTGGTTAGTATATGGACAAGTGACTACCGTTTGCATGATCGTGGGTTTAACAGCCGATGCAGCCACCTATTATTATCTGAGCGACGGTCACCTAAATTCATTCTCACGTCTTGCCCAATCACTTAAATATGGTGTAGAAGAAATGTGTATTCTTATACTGGTGATTCTTTACACCAGTAGTTCCGTCTGCGCTATTTTATCACTGCTGCTCCATTCCACACAAATTCCTATGTAAGGAAGAATATTGCAAGACTCTTTTCTTATGGCACACATTCTTTGCAATTGAGGTTCTAGCTGTAGTAGTTTAGTACGTAGCGGTGGACGTGACAAGTCCAAGGTACAAGTTCATATTCGGATTTTTGATGAGAACTCGTTGCAGATTTGTTTCGAAATAATAAGGTATAGTCTTAGAAATAGGCTTGTTTTGTTAATTTTAGGCACAACTTTACCATAATAAGACATTTCCAATTTGGGATCACTCACAAGACAGCCACATAACTTAAAATCAATTCCATATGTATGTTTCCGACATAATTATGTATCTTTATTATGGTATGTTTATAAATCACCTTTGCCCATTTTGGAGTTTTTTCGAACAAAAATATTCGATATTTAAATTACTACAATAACAACCCGATGCAACAATACGACACTCAATGACATTCATAAAAAACACAAAAATATACAGAAACGTCGCATTTTGGTGAAGTCTGCAAATTGCATGAAAACGACTTTAATTGTCTTTCGCAAAGCGACTTCATCAGCGTTAATTGAATTCTCATTACTAGGTCCACGTTGTGTGTATCCCATTTAATATGTTTGCGAGTGCCATAGACAGACACAGACTCATTATACAATAACATATAAATCACTCCCACATATGCTGCACTTAATAAGGAACCCCTTTAACATAACTGTACGCTTCGACCTTCTGTAAGTGCAAGAACTCGCTATTTACGTGACTGTATGTGAGTTCTCGCACACACACTTGTGTAAATGTGAATGAAAGGAATCCTTTTGTATTTAAAAGTGCGTGCGAGCGATCATGTATGTGCTTGCTATAGACGCACTTCGATTGTGCGAGTGTATGGGTTGTCATTTAATGTGCATGAATTAGTGCAGATAGTCGGGGAGGCAAGACGAGCGTGCGCGTAATCATCTTCCCAGTGTGCCATTACCGAGCCATTAACCTTTTAATTAGTGAAAGCTGATTACAGTCGGATGAGTGAATTAAGAACACGCGAAGTTATACAAAGAACAATTTTAGGATAGTTGCAGTCACTGAAAAAACATTTAAGTAATAATAATTGAATAGAAACTTCATATTTATTAGCGATTTCAATGTTAAGTTGAAAAGTTGTTAAATTGCCCCCTGTATAACTCAGAATGTGTTTAATTGGTGTTCATTAACGCTATTATAATATTATTACACATTAACTGCTGCAGTGCAAGTTAACAAGAATTCTGGTGGAATATAAAAAAATTGCAAAAGTAATTATAAGGAATCCCCTGTGGTTTTTTCTTTCCGGTTAATTGTGGTGTAATCAATTATCAAATGATATTTTAACTAAAGGCATCAAATATATATATATATATATATATATATATATATATATGTTCACAGAGTAAATTAAGTGCAATGTAATAGAGAGACCAGTCGTGCGTAATTGAAATTTACAAATCGGATTATAATCTTGCTATTAAATTAACAATAATTCTTAAATTTAGTATCCCCGTAATCATCGTTTATTTCATTACATCTGTTTTTTGGTAAAATCAAAACAAAGTTTTGATAGACAAAAATAAGTGGGAGTCACTTGGTATCAAGTACGAGCAATAAGGTGGATGCCTAAGAAGCTCCCGGATCTTCTTCCGAGCCAATATTAGTAAGAGTGGCCTTGCGTTGTTTATGGTTCTTTTTACATTATGGTTTCATGGCTTCCCCACTAAACGCACACCAAAATCTTTCTGATCGTCAATTCTGGCTTGGTCACCTTTTGCGCCGGCTCATAGTGATCGAATCGCCACTGGAAAAATACTGAATTTATTTCTACTATATCTTATATTAGAAACAATTTGCGAATAAAATTTGGGAAAATTCCATAAATATTTGTATTTGTTATAATCCATTTATGAGCATCTGGTCACCCTAAACGACTTTAGGCCAAACATTTTAATGCGTATTGCATATATGTGATTTCTGTCTTTCCGATTCTCAGCAGTTCACCGTAAGTTGATTGCCGATTTAATGCACTTTGCAACGTCAGCAAAATCTGTCCATTCGACGTTTGTATCTGTGTGCTTATTAGGGTGGCGTTTAAGTCTATGAAAAAAAATGTTCAAGTTGGTAAAAGTGATCAGTTATAGAAAAATTGGGAAAAATCAATCAAAAAGTAGTCTAACTTCGAAATAGGATATATAGTGTTATCCATTTAGTGGTCTCAACACCGCCAGTCTCACAACGCTGCCAGCTGTTAAATTTGACTGTTAGATTTATTTAATGAAAGGTTTGCCATTTACGAATATGGATCGTTTAATTAACAAAGAACGCATAAAAGTAGGTAAAACTAACTAGAAATGTGCTGGTTCAAACTGTTTGCTGCAACCAGCCCAGAGGCGGTCATTTAAATGACATTGTACGGGTATGTCGTACATAATGATAAGCATTATAATGAAATAAAAGTTTCATTAAAAGTATAGCTTTATGTGTGTTTTATTTAAATTTATTTGAAAACGAATAATCGCTATCAACGTTTCACAAAACTTAATTAGACGACTGTGATCTGGAACGCTATTTAAATACGGCTTGGAGAACTAATTGAAAAAAAAAAAAAATGATGTGGTCGTCATCAAACCCTGGAACCGACTCAAAATATAATTACATCTACAGTTGACATTAAAATCAAGTGTTTCACAACCGGTTTGTAAGGAATAAATACCAGATATATGACTTCTTTAATGAGCTTTTAAGGATATCTGTATTTCTAGCACCGTCTGCAAAGAATGTCTAGTTATTACGGCGGTCTTTTGAAATTGTTATTTGTGGTTGAATTTGTTGATTTTCGGAATCACATTTATAATTTTTTATGTGAAGCAGTATTTTAGTTGCAGCAACGAAATTATTGATGCAACATATCGGTCCATACATTTCATAGAAAAACATTTGTGAATTTTTGATTTTTCGTCTTCTCCGACTATTACAATATCTAGTGTTATTACATTTAAAACCTTTAAAAATGCAGATATTCCCGATATTTTTGTTATATGGGAATGCATAAGATAACGTCGACCCAAAAGCGCTGCAATTGTAAGTCGTCCGATTGCTCTAAAATTTCACTATACAAGGTTGAAACGAAGTAGACAAATATTGTACCCAGCGCACTTTCAAACTCCGAAGCTGAATTTTTACTGCCAGCTTAAAGCAAACGCATGCAGATGTGTGGCAAAAAAAGAGTTTTATTGCCCTGTCTGCTCATCATACACAAAAAAAAAACCGAATCGAATGAAGTAGAATACATTCAGGACATAGATATACGAGTATATATACGATATACGTTAAATATGTGTGTGCGGGATCAGCAATGTGCAATAAACGCTACCGTTGACGACATCATTGTTCTGTTGTTGTCTACAATCCGTTTTTTGCGTTTGTTGACTATTTTTATAACAACGACGAAGTAGAATAGAAAGCGTAAAGTGAAGTAAGAACAAGGAAATATTTCAATTTTGCAATCGGTATAATGTGGAAATTTAGCGAAATCTTTCTCTGCTGCAGCTGTTTGGCGGATTTTTTAATTAAATTGTTAAGTTTCTTTGGCATTTTCTGTCTTTGTTTGCAAATTCATTGTTTGCAAAGATTGATAATGAGATTAATTGTGGCGTGAAATGTTCTCTAAGAAATGCAATACGAAACGATGAGAAACAGATAGGAGGGCTGACAGAAAAGTTTATTAAATACCGACAAAGCAAAAAACATGTGTCAACTCTTTATTTCCATAACAAGTCCTTCCAGATTGCTTCCAATAATTTAAAAATATACTACTCTAAAATAGTAGTAATAGCGCTACTTTCGAATGATTAATAGCTTGAAGTAATGAAATGCTTTGTTTTTACTGAAAAGTTGTATTCCTTGAAAATCTATTAGTAGAACACAAATTTTGCGGCATGAACTCTCTTTAAAAAAACAGAGATATGGAGACCTAATATGCAGATAAGCAGTTTCTCTCAATTTAATATACTCGTAGTTTAATAATGGATCGGTAAACTATTAGCAATTTTCTTCCTGAGAATTTATATCCATGTCGTCAATAGATTAATTAAATCAGTTGAGGATTTTGGTAAGCGCTGAGTAACCTATTTGGTGGAGTTTAAAAACATGTATTAAGCGCCTTATGATTCCAAGAGCAAGACAGTTATGTTATTATTATGTAACTGTATGTAGGGGGGAATAAACAAAATAGTGAATGGTTACCACAAAATCGCGTCAAAATCAAAGATCTAAGTTTGGACCAAAGCGGCCGGGATTCTAAAGATATCTTGCATCTCATGCCTCTTCTTATGCCTTCAAATCACGGGCGGAAACACTAATATGAGCCCCGGCGATTGATTTAAGCTAATTGAGAAATTGAACTAATTTCTGTTTCTCAAAGTTTGTATGAACCATAAAGCATCTGGAATATCCTCCCTCAGTCTAATAAATTCGCAGAGTTCTTGAATAGATAAAATGCTCTGTTCAATTTATGAGCCCGTTGACATCGATGGAAATAGATAGCGTAGAAGAGAGCAACCACACTCTATTGGTCGAAACAAATTTGTGAATTTGTACCAAACCATGATGCAAAGAACTGGAAAAAATGTCAGAAGACTGAAGCACGCTAAGAAACTTTCAAAAATGTGATCTGTTTAATGTTCTTTCATTATACTACAGTGGGAAGCAAGGTAATGGTCCAGCTTGCTCTTTTCAGATATAAAAACAAATTCCCCTGTACCCCTTGATGTGATGTGTTTTAGACTCAATCAATGGGATACACAATGAAATGACGATCCCAGAAGTCAGTTTGAGAAGCATTTGTTGTCGATTACTTCGACTTACCAAAGTGTACGACAGGCACATCGATAATGATAGGTGGTTATAATAGGACTCGTAGCCATGATCAAATGTATGATAATCGAGTTTTCTAACCATGATAACACGGACGGTCGCAAATTATTCCGGCACGGAACATCTGAAGTTCATAGCTTTTGGACTCTACAGTACGAAATTTAATTTTGAAATTAACTTTAAAGATGTGAAGAAAATGTATTTTGGGACAATCGTGCAGTTGAAACAAAAAACGTATTCCGCCACTAATGGTGAGAAATGCTTTTCAATTTAATATAAATTTTGCCTGGGTAATTTAAAAAGCACACAGTTTGACCATTTGCTTACGAGCTTGCACGTCAGAATAATTACAAAATCCGATATTTCTGTCCAACTTTTTAATATGTTCTCACCACCACTTTACATTAAAGACGTTTCCTTAGTCTAGAGTGATGCTAATTGCAGCTATTTGAAATTTTTTGCTGCAAACAACAGCTTTGTGATTCCCAAAATTTAGCAATTTCGTATATTCAACGGCAGGCGCCTTAAAAATGAAACATATGTATCATAACCAGGATCACAGAAGCTGTACATGCCATGTAGTTTGGTATCACAAAGTTATAGTTAACTGTTTTTTGTATCTCATTATTATTGGCCACATATATTCAACAGCTTGAAGTATTCAGTTCATTCGATCTACGACAACAGGGGCTCGTCTCAACAAAAACTCTTTAAATTGAATCTGAAACTAAAACATTGAAATAAAATATAATTTTATTTAAGTGGCACTGCATGTGCCTGAGTGGGGATTTCCTTACTCATATGTACAGACGTATCCTTTTGAAGCATTTCTGTGAAAGTTTCCATTACATATACTCTGATTTCACCGAATAAGAACCACAAACGTACATACGTATGTGTATAATATGTATATACAAAATTGAGTGTGCATTCGCCAAACGTTTATCGATTCTGATAAACAGTATGGGTGCGAGTATGCATGAGAAAGTACATACAATTTTGTATGCATGAATCTTAGGGTGGCAAAAAATCCTCAGAATTTGGAAGTCAGTGGACTATAATAGAATACTTTTTGATCTGCAACTGAAATGTAAGAAAAATATGTGACATTAGGTGTGAAGCATTTACAATCGATAGTTATAAAGCTGGTGGTTTCACTTTTAAAGTTGGTGTATTAAATGGTGAAAGTTTGGAATGAACTCAATTGTTCCAGAGTTTCCAATGAGAAGGTTGACAAAAATTTTTCAAGATTTGTAAAAAATGGTAAATCCATTTTGTGCAGACATGCATTAGAGCATGAAAAAATACTCAAATTCAACAGGAAACACTTTTAATAGAGCTTTACATGCTTTCACCAAGATATACCAAGTTATACTACACTGCTGGTTTTACAGTGGGGCGCTAAGGCAGGGTAGGCGACCTCGGGGAGTTAACCAAGATGACTTATTAGTGGCGCGAAGATAAAATCAGTTCTACAAATTGGTTACAAATAAAGGATATGCGCAACTATTTGTTATAAAACCAAAACCATATTCCAAATTTTCCGGAACTTTCTTTTCTCGCCAGCCAACAAATCTGTCATCGGAGGCTTTCAGTCCGCTGACTCAACACGACCTACATGTTGTTGTGGATCATGCACCTGGACGTATAGAATCGGTATTATCAAAGCCAAATTTTCTTTCATCGGAAGAGGACTTAGTACGTGCAATACGCATACAGTCCTTCATAACGCCTGTTTTCAAGAGAAATTCGTTTTATTAAAAGCAGAGTAAAGATAAATTAAAACAACTTCAGAAGCATCCTGCCATAGTAATGGAGGACATACCATTGCCTGTGGCTGTGGCTGTTCCTTGAGTATGCAGATTTGTTATGAATAAATTTCTTTGTGGTAGACAACGGTCTGCTCCATCCAGTTCGAATCCTAGCTGCAACTGGGCGGTGTTCCAGATTTGCGAACAATTTTAAAGGCGTGTCTGCGGTCATATTCTATAAAATTCCCAACATTAGTTGCGGTATACTCTATGCAATATTCTATATAAAAACTACGATAGGAACCTTATGTATAGAGTGCACCGGGAAGTAGATCATTGGGCCTTGAAATTTTGTCAAGATGTAACTTTCTAAAGACCAATTATACTTGCATCGAACTTATGATTTCGTAATATAATTACTATCAAGATGATGGCAGGGCGGCGCACGAATCGTGCTACAAACACAAAACGGGAACCAATGGGGATCATTATTTAAATATGCTGAAATAGTTTTTTTTATCTAGAACTGCGCCGAAGCATTTAGTTCTAGCAAGATGGAGTTACATAGCCAGACCGGTTATGGCGGAGCCCAAACGAAAATTTCTAAACAAATTAATATCCAGAAACTTCACTTTCCTCTAGCCCTCAAAGTCACCTGACCTGACTGTACCAGATATTTGTTATGGGGTTATGTCAAGCCGTACAAAACGAAACCAAGGAATTTGACTTAACTGAAGCAGTCCATTAAAACAATAATTGAAAAAATCCCGACTTCAACCCTTCAGGTCGCAATGAATAATTTGCTGATCAGCTGTCACATATGCGTCAATGAGCATAGAAGTCATTTATGGTCTATCATCTTCAAAACTGTTCAGTTTCCATACAATAAAAAAAATAAATAAATAAATTGAATAATTTGTCTGTAGTTGTGTTGAATCGAATCAGGTGTTCTAATACCTGCCTCGAAAATGGATCAACAGGCCTTGAAACTTCTTGAAAACACTAAATTCACTGAATAATAAGTTTATCGAGTATCGTTGCAGCATTTCGACAACTTTCTTCTGAAATCTAAATGAAACTGAAAACTTACTCTCTAATACCTCCATATAAATTGGTCTTTAGTTCTCACACTTCATAGCCTTTTAATATTTTATTGATGGGTCCGATTAGGACCAAACTTTTGTATTGCCATTTGCACGAAATTTTTCTTTATTTAGCATTGGTAAAAAAAAATTTAATCAAAATTAAAGTCAAGTAGTTGAAGGCTAAATTAAACTACTTTCACGATTCGAGTCTCTTTTTTTGAGCTGTAGACATTTTTGCTTTTTACCGATTTTTCATTTTGTGACCTTTGATGAGAACTGCTTTCATCAGTCGAATTAGCATTTGTACGATTGGGCACCGGTGTTTTCGAAGTATAGATATTTTTATATTTTCACGAAAGGATGTTCCGTTTTCGAGGTATGAATATTTTTGTATTGTAGTGTATGATGCGACGGCTGTAAATTCCCCCAGTCTTCAGGGAAAATTCGAAAATTTGTTGTTTTCGTGTTCGGACGGTCCATTTTGTTATATAGACTAATTTGTATTCCTTTTTTGGTGTTGGCTCTGACCCACAGCTTAAGGCTTGCTCTAATTAGATGAGCTGATATCAAAAATTCTTTCGACTTCCTCTTTATGAGTTGGCTGGCGAACGAACGGACAAGACTGTGGACGTCATCCACGTGTGTCAGGCATCAGGAACCAGGTTTAGCTGGGGGCACCTCACGCCCGGCAGTGATTACGTGCTCTTAGCACAGTATAGACAAATGGCGAAGTAGTGGAATTCTTTTCAGGTAACCTAATGCAAGTTACGTACTAGATTGAAGGTTTTTTGTTAACGCCAGTTATTAGTCTCCACTTTGGGATGGAAAACAGCAGCGCTACCTGTAGACACAAAGACCGTAAATATAAATTAACTTTTATCTAATATCACAGCGAAGGAAATTATTTGATCAACAAATGCACATATGGTATACAATTTATTTACAAATAATTCCGATGGGGCGATCGTCCTAGCAACGTTTGGACTGAAGGCAAATTTTTATCCATTACCTCCACTAATCCTAAGACAATAAAACCACTCATGGGACTGGAAGTTTGGGTTTCAAACCCTGCCAATCACTAATTTAACGATAAATGTCAAAATTTCACCATGTCCCCAATGAGAGGACGCTTTGCTCGTCGTATACCGCCAAAGCTACTTTTGTGATTTCTTGTCAGTGGCTGGAAGTTTGCAGTAGCTTCTCGAAAATTTACTTTGCCCATTATCATCTCCATAAATATTTTGAAATATTTGAGTAACTCTTTTTGAGAGTTGAGTTGAGAGAGAAAGCCATTCTGATAAGATGAAATAAATTACATTTTCCAATATATTTAAGTTTATGATTTTTATGGAGCTGACATTGCTTTGAGCGATACTAATTTGGTAACATAAATATCAAATGTACACAATCTTAAGCGTAAATAAGTTGTAGCTTTTTTCCTTGGAGGAATTCTTAGAATTTAAGCTACTTTATATGAAGTTAATATGATCAGATAATTCCGTAACGGACACATATTCGCAGTTACGTAAGTTCGTTAAGGGGGCGTTAACAAAAACTAACCGAAAGTCAATGTAAAAACATTTATTTATACATTAAGAATTATATGTGTAGTATTCTTCTAACACACTTGTCCTCGTGCACTTCAAAGCTATTACGATGCATTATTATGCATATTATGCTATGGCTGCAATCGAGTTATTTATGCGGAAATAAAAATGAAATCACCACACAGTATGGCCAATAAACATAAATTGCACAGCGTTGAATAATTTTGCGGTTTGGAACTGAACTTATTGCTGAAAGAGAGAGAAAGGAGCAGGAGGGAATGATCAGCCTTTCTCTTGTCCCCTCTTACCCAAAAATTCAAAATAAATATGTAGTTTTTTGTATTAAATTTTCACTGTTGCGGGCTTTGCAAAAAAGCTAAATCCGATGTTCAACATGCAGTACAATCAAACAAACAAACTTATACATATATGATTGCCGCAGTGCAACATGTTCCTCGAATGTTTGCAATTTGTTGGCTCTTGGTTGAGTTGGCCGGCTTGCAGACTCCGTGATTCATGAGTTCGTTGTTTTGCCATGTGGATGCCGTATTTTGTACCGTTGTCCTAGAATTGGAAAACGCTTAACAAAAAAACAAGAATAATATGCTCTGCTTAAGGTTATACCAGACTTCATTTTCATTAACAACAAATGATTTGGAGGAATTTAAAGCGAGTGTGGAAAGCGAGGTCAGAGATTTGATTTTAAATTTGTTAATTCCAGCAGCTACCTCAACCCGTTTTTATTAATAACAATTCATTATATGTATACATCAGAGACCGTAACGACTAAAGTGAAATTTAAAAATGCGTCAGAGATTATTCTTAAAGTTAATTTTTTGTTCCGGAAATACAGTTATTTTTTCAATATTATGTTTACATAACAAAATAGTGAATCTCTTGTTATCTACTTTTAAATATAATGATTTCATTTAGAGTCTCAATTATTACCCTGCTCAATAAAGCGTCGAGGAACCAATGGAAATTGAAATATTGACCAAAGTAAGGTGTGTGTTCTTACTGCAGCTCCACACAGCAGTTCGCATCGTCTTCTAACATAATAACAATAATTTCCGAATTAAGAACAAAAATTTTTTTTTACTAAATTCAGGTTTAGTTCGATCCTAATGCTTTCATTATGTCTAAGATACCGTTAAAATAACTAAACATATCTAACATTTCTTACATAATTAATAATTATTGTGTATATAATTGAGTTTAGATAAACTTTTTTATACAAGGATTTGCAAGAACCCACTAAATCCTTTTGGTTTTCGAAACTACCCGTTGACTGGGGCCAAACATTTTTCTCTGAAATTTTCTTTGGGATATGCCAACAGAGATAATCCAGGGGGCTTGATCTGGTCCGGGATCAATATTGTCTATTCAATCAATATTGTTACTGTAACTATCGACTTGTATTGCAATGTGCTGCCTTGATGAAACAACACCTTTTTCCCCTCGTTTTTTGTCCTCCCAATGATGAAGTTCTTCTGTTTGCAACGTGATCGAATAATAGCCTATCATGTGCATTTCAAATACGGAAGCAATAACCTTTCCGACCGACTGTTGTGTGTACGCAATTTTGTACCACCTTCTTTCAACTCTGTGCTGCCTGTACGGTTCCGCTTAAAATCAGCAAACCACTGAAAATGTCTGCTTTTGCTGGAGAAAAAACGTTGTGAAATTGTTCAATGTATTACTGGGATTGAACGGCATCTCTCATCAAAAATCAATACTTAATCATTTCTTACCGCGGTATAAAAGTAAAAAAAGTAAAAGTATAGCAGTATCGCATGAAGCACAGCAAGTTCGACATAAATTATCCAATTGATGTGGAATTTTGATAGATGCATGGATGCCGTTTTCTAAATTGGATATCAACTTGTTGTCAGTGGCGACATTTGTGGTTTAGTTCCCGGGTCTTTTGGCTAATGTATTGTTTTTTTAATTCAATTTTTTAATCGAAATGAAATGGTTGTATACCTTATGTGTTTTGTTTCCACAACTTTTGAAGTTATTACCTTTACATTGCAAATTAATTTCAAATTTCTTCATACATGAATGAAATACTTACATTTCTATGAAGGAGCATGATAAAGCATTGTGAAAGGCGTAGGAAATAAGTGTGATGCCCGCCAAAAAAAAAAAAAAAAAAAAAAAACTCCGAAAAAGACGATTTTATAGCATCCAGTTGAGTCTGGTTTGCAAAAGAAAGCGATTTTTGGAAGTGGAAGCAGAGAAAATAAGCTAATTGAGTATATTAGTAAACGTTTAGGCAGTAAGTTAAGTATAGCAAAGTCTTCTTAGAGATATTTTATTGCAATCTTCATTAAAGTTTTTTAAATTTCGTTGACGAATTTTAAAAACTAAAGGCACCGTAATGTTCCGACATTTTTGTCCAAAACATTGATGTTGAGCTGTGCAGTTTTAAGAGTAACACATACATTCTAATTCTAATAAATAATTATTATTATAATTAATTATAAAATGCGATTTTGCATAAAACTTTATAAGAAGATAATCAAATCGCAATATAATTGTTTAACACGAAAAAACAATGCTTTTGAATAGCATCTGATTTACTGAAATTAACCGTACTTAGAGGGCAGTACGGTTAATTTCAGTGTTACTATTAAACACTTCTATTCATTGGTAAGTTAATAAACTAGCAGCTGGACTAACTATTTCCCTGGCTTATAACATGTGTTGCTCTTTCACTCTTACTTTCTGTGACGGATGCTATCATTATTCTTTGAAAATTTTTCCCAGAATCCATATAATATACTGCAACGTCAAGAGTAATCTTCACCAAGCTTTCAATGGCTTCATTTCAACCAGTCTCACAATCATATATTATGGTGCTACTAAAAAAACCAACGCTAATGTTCTTATCGTTTGCCAAAAAACAAAAAAAAAAAAAGGATGCAAGAGTTGTTGGCATTAGTGCAGGCTTTAGCTATGGCCATATTTCAGGCAGCCTAACCAACAAAATGTGGGTTTGGTTGGAAGCAACACTAAACACTTGCGAAATGTGAGTAGAGAACAGACTAGTTTATGTGATGTTGCAGAGACAAGTTTATTTGAGTGTAGTTCATGGTACTTCTTTCATTTTGGAATTTTTATCAGAATAGGCTTAAAGTTATATTTCCTCTGGTGAGGTATGTTGTGCTCACTAAATGTGGTATGTGTTATCAGCCAAGATGCTTATTTGAATTTCTGCTTCACAATGTGACATTTGGAGCTTGAAAAGCAACTGAAGATGTCATTAAATACAGCAGTAATTTTCATGGGGAACCATGATGGAATTAGGACAACAATTATCCTGCTGTCATCATATTGACACATTCCCCATCGTCCTACCATAAATTGATTCGCAATGAAGCTTAAAGCGGGACATAAATGCAAGCTTGGTTCATCTGACATCTGTCTTGGCATGTGATAGTAAATTATAATTTTGTCGCCTATCGGCAAACTGTGGTAATTTCAGTTGTTCACATGTGTATGCCGGAAAACCCATGCACTTTATATAAAGTTTATAAATTTAGCGATTTCTTAGGCACTTTGATAAATGTAATTGCAATGCGAACCAAAATATATATTGTACAAGTGCAATACGCTGTGCTCGAATTTTTTGGTAATCTGGGAATTATTTTGGTTAAAAATGAAAGAATTTTACTCTATTGAAACAATTAAGCGTGAACAAACTGAAGTTGCGTATTGGCGCTTTTCAGAATACTACAGTGGAAAATTCAAGATTTTGGGCCCCAAAACACGCAGTTACAATGCATATAATAGTGGGTGCGAGCCCCAATACAGCCACATATTATTTTTGAGCGGCAGTCACCTCAATGTGCCCGATGGATACTTCGAATAGTCGAGTAATCGGCAAATCTAAACTGACGTATGGAGCCGTCGTGAAACTCTAGGTTCTACTGAGTAAGTCAAAAATGTAATACTCGTACGTACAATCTCACTGAATGTTATTTTATGTTTTTTCTGCTACTACTTTTCCTACATGTGTGCTGTTCAGAAACTTTATAGCTCTAATGCTAGTAACGATCGAAATTTGAACAAATCCGATTTAGATAATTCAGGAAAGTTTTTTTTGATCTTGTGAGGATCTTGACTTACTGAATACCACATAGAGCAAATAAACAGCTGCAGCATTGAATACTCATTCGCGATATACTCAGTTGCCAAAAAATAATGCATCAGGTAGTGACAGCAGAGCAATCATTGATTTGCTTTCAGTGTTTATAATTTCAAACCTGTTTATTCTGGAAAATAGAACTTGAATTCGTTCGGTTTGTTATTTATTAAAAATATCAATATATTTTATATAATATATTAGCAAGATTATAACGAACTAGAAGTTTTTTGTGGCAGACAATTTTAATATCTAAAGTTTTCTAGTGGATTGGAAGACTTTTGTAGTGTTTTTTAAAACGTTTAATTCAAACCATTCAAACAGAATCCCTAAAATGATTTAAAAATGCACGCCTGGAACTTCCGGACTGTTTACAGGGACGGTGATGGATCTGATTGTTGAATGCCGCAAACAAATATACGGTGAATGTTGCATTAAGGATGAATGTGACGTAATATCTGTACAGCTATAATGCAGATTAACATAAATTCCGATGTGGAATTTTAGTTAGCAGGGCACTTAGATTGTATTCTGTTTTGCTTTTTCTGTACTTGGATAAGTAACTGCAACCCTCATTAAGACAAATTTACGCCCGAAATTGCCGCCTTCCAGGAAGTGGAATGAACGCCGCGATTAGTACTCAGCAGGGGACTCAAACACTTTGTCTTTTGGTTATAGCTGTAAGCAGACATCGAATAGGCACAATCTGCATCAAGGCGAAATACTTTTTTTAATTATAAGTGACTACTCTTCGACAAAGGTGATGAGCTCCAGATACGTTTTAAGAGGGCCTATAAGGAACATATGATTGCCGTATAAAACAGCAGAATCTTGATATTAAGTGAGACTAGAATCCATTGCAAAAACGTCTATGAGTTAGGTAACTTTATCATTCTCTGAGCAGAATATGATTAACCGGATTGATCGCATGATAACAAATAAATATAAGGCTTGGTCTTATGTCATGACTCTGAATGCGGTCCGCGGTGTTAACGCATAAACCAGCATCACCGCCATTTGGCAGTAATTACGATCACCGGAATCATCACAGCAAAAAATATTCTTAACTCTTCTCAAAGAAAGCAAGATATCGCAAAGTTTCATATCAGCAAGATAGCCCCAGTCTTATTCCAATTGTTTCTAAACAATTTTGGTCATCCTAATATATCTTGGCAACATAGTAAGCTTTCCATGACTACTGTGCCAACCTCCTAACCTGGATATGAAATACCGTATTTGGATAAGCTCTGAGGGAAGGAATGCTGCATATTTGTTAACAATGCATCCAGTTGTAACGCCCGTGAGAGAGTCCCCGATCAAAACAGAATTTGGGTGGACGTGAAATCCTAAAACTCCACCTAAAGACAAGAAGTGAACGTTACACTCTTATAGTTCAACATTGATTACGGATACGCAGAATATGCTGCTATCATGAAGAAAACAGTTCTGTAATAGTTTGTTCCGGGAGGCAGGATAAATGAGGAGATCGATGCAATTATTAACGATGGTACAGAATGCCATCCACATATCTAACAATGTTACCACTCCGCAAGATCGGCGACGTTGGTAGTGAGCAAATATTGGCCTCTAAGAACAATTTCGATAAACGAATACTGCCCGAAAAAGCATCATTTGCAGTCATACCTTATATTGATATCCCTGTGAAACTTATAAATGATTGTGCAATAATGGCGGCCGCTATGAAAGCTTCAGTGTCCTTAAGAATAATGATAGTTTATCATCCGTATTGATCAAGACATATGTGGGGATGATAACTACAAAATATCCAGTAATTATGTAAGCTAGTAATATAGAAACGACTGTCCGAGGAGCAGTTAGAAAAAGCTATTTTGATAGCAAGCGATAATAAAGTCAAATTAATTGTAACTTTCGTTTCTGCTTCTGTAACTTTTCTGTTATAGATGGTTTAGAAAGAGAGCAAACGTGGTTTGTTTTGAACCTTGCAAAAGGTTAAATGAAAATGCCCTCCCTCTAACAAATATCTCTTTCATCCAGACACCCGCCACTCTTGTTTTTTTTTAAACCCTTTTTAATAGGATATGTGGGTGACTGTGAGTGAAGAACCTCCGGCTGAAATATCTCGGGCCACCATCATGAAAAAAAGTCTTGGCGTAGTCTAAGTCGTATATCAGCATTGACGTGGTGAAGAATATGACAATTCTTCAGCAGTGGGATGAATGTTCGGTGGATGCTATTAAAACTTGGCGTGAAGTACAAGAGAAAGAGCGCAGAGGACTACAGTGCACGAAATTTACTTTTGCGATTATTACGGACGTCAAAGCACGCAAGTAGCTTGAAAGATGGACCACTTTTGAAAATATATTTTTATCTATTAGTGATCAACATTTATTTTTAAACACGGCACCAATTTAAAATTGTGGCCTCAATAGGGTCTTGTCATTATCAGATGTCACTGAATCAGAATTTTCTTACCGATTCCCTTACTGTAAAACACCTCTGAATAAACGTCAATCGTCAGTCTTTGAAATGTTTTACATTTGAAGATATTAGTCTTTGAAATCAATTACCTTTTTAGTAACAACCAATTGATTACACTTTATACAATTTATAGCTCTCAGTCTTTGAAACGTACTGATCGCATAGCGGAGTTCTTTCCAAAGTTATTAACTCCAATTTGCAATTCCATCAGAAACATAAATCGATTGCCGAGTTTTTAAAGTTCCGTTGCTTCTTTTTCCTCCTAAACAAACAGATACAATCTGTTGATTTCCTTATTCGCCATCCGCCACTTTCAATATTCAAAATCTATTAACATTTCAATCGAAAACATTGTTGTGTTCTTTTCACTATCTTCTGCGGCCAAAAGGAAGATAAAATCAATTGACTGTCGTCAAATTGCTTTGCTAAATAATGTAAGAAAGGCAACAAAAGACATTTTTCACACCAAAAGTAATTTATTCTCTGCTCTTTTGCTACCAAATACCAGTCGCTTTCTGTGGATGAAGCGGTATTGGACCCTTCCCCTGAAGACTAAAACGATAACTACCGAATGACTACCTTAAAGTCAAATTCTGCAAAGTTCCCAACATCGTGGATCGGTTAAATATTAAAACGCAATTAAAACCAACAACGAAAATGAGATGGTCGGATGGCGGGCAAACCACTAAATGAACTTTGAAATGAATTCGACAAATGTGACTTGAACGGCAAAGAAAGAAACAAAAATTCATGGTAGAGGAGGATAAAGTCTGATTGCATGTGTGCATTCACGCCTCGTTGAGATGTGTTCAACTCATCCACATACAAGTTCAAATACAATGATTCCATTGTATGGCATGCAGCCGAGAAAGTTATATACTTTTGTCTAAATATGTCTACGTATGCCTTTGTTTTCATTTGTGGGAGTGTGTGTACATATAATTGCTGTGTGTATGTGGAGGAAAGTATAGGTTTCATTCATGCAACTATGGAAGTCATGGTGTTAAAATTATTGCTTGGGTTATACCGTTTCTTTTTTTTTTCATGACATGAAAAGTTCTATGCAAATCAACATCTATAGTAAGGTTGGGTGTTCGTTTTGAAGTTATGAAGATTTTTTAAAGGGGGGATACAATGAAAGTTTTTTTTTTTTGAAAAGTTTGTAAAGTCAAAAGGAAATCAGCAAAAAGGAAAGGTAGATGTACTGCTTTACCATAAAATTTTCTTCCAAATGTGGAAAAATTAATGGTTTTGTATGCTGAAAAGGATAACTGATTATCACACGATTGTGCTGCAGTACAGGCGATAATAAGCAACTGCTAATGGAAAACTTTTTCTGAAACGTTATTATCCATCCAAATAATTAGAAGTTATTCCCAAGATGGAGTGCGACCGATATTAAATTCCGACTGATATGCAGTCACAAAAGTTTCAGCAGTTTCCAATTTTGTGATGTTGCCATGGTCGAAGTTCCTGCTTATAGACCAGATGTCGCCAATTACTTCCCAGAAAAACACCAGTGGAACACAAAAGTCCTTCGGGCACCCGGGTTTTCTCGAATTTAAACAAACAAATGGGCATTTTGAGAAATTAAGTTTTCACAATGAGCACAGTATTTGAAGACATTATTTGCAGAATTTCTTGGAAGAGAGTGTTAATATATAAAACATTCAAAGACGATGTCTATACGAGTACATCAGTCTTAGATGAAATTAAAAAGTTATGACATGAAGCAGGTTTGTGTACGCAAATATTTTCCAAAACACTTTTCTACATGCAAAACGTCAAGATATTTCTTCTTGAAAAATACTTTTACATACGAAGCATACCTTTTGTTTACATCAGATTGCTCCACTGTGGCCTCATCACATGCACACTGTGCTTACAGTAGTTTATTGAGTTTTATTCGCAACGAATTGTGCGTAAATAGTCGGCTTCTTTTCATATTGCTGGCTCATTTGTTCCTCTTCAACTGCAGATCAATAAAGTTCAGCTTGCCTTGCTTGAAGTCGGTGTCCTTTACTGGAGTTATAGATAGTCAAGCGCTCTGATCATTACATATGTTAATATATATGTAACTGGAAAGTATTGGCAGCTGTAAGTTGGACAGCAATTCCATGCAGCGTTATTTCTTTTGTTCGTTTCGTGATTCAAATCTGCTGCCCAATTATTGTGTATGATAAGTATGTTTCAACCACTTTTCTGTCCGAAAATTGTCTTTTAGAACACATTTCTGTCTTAAAACAGATTTAAAAACATTTACTGGCTAAAACACGGTGTCAAAGATGTTTTTGCTTTTTAGAGAGTTTACTGAAGAAACTTTTCAATATGCAATGGGTCCTCTTGGGCAGATTTCTGCATTTAAAAGAGTCCTTGAGGATATATGCTTCTGCCAGAATATTTTTCCTGTGATCTGCGTAAATGTTTGTTTTTGAGAACTGTTATCTCTTCAAGTGTGTATTGTTTCATAAGCTATAATAAGCTGCGTTTCTGTATGGGAGGTATTCTCACTTTTTCATATGAGATATATTTCAATAATAGAATTGTATTATATGATATTTTTTTTTGTAAATGAATGGTGTTACATAATGAAAGAGTCGTCCAATCCATTATTGCCCAGAAGATGTCTTCCGAGTTGGTTTCTTCTCTGATAAGTACGTTCAAAGTTTTCTCCAAACTCTTTTCCGTATGCAAAGGGTCCTTTAATAAATTTTGCTCATTGTGAAAAGGGTTTTTGAAGGCACTACGAAATGTCTTTGAAAACAATTTACTCGTTAAAAAACTTGTTGCAAGACAAATTTCTATGTGATAAGTGCCTTTCAAGAAAGGTTTCTGCATAGGGAGTATTTAATAAGGTGCTTTTTATACGAAAAATACCTTTTTGCACTATAATTGACTATAAAGACACACACATTTATGTACCTATACGATCACTATATTTCATCGTCCTTTTCCTATACGTATGAGGAATGTGCTCCAAGAGACACTTGGCTGTCTGAGAAATATCTTACCTGACACTTCTGTATGTGAAAGACTCTTGCTTTAATGTTTTTGAAATTAAAGTTTTTTCTTAAGGCACTTTCTGTGTGAAAAGTGTATAGCCAGTGACTTTTCGATATGATAGACATCTCCCGGGGAAAATTTCTATATGATTGCATTCATGAAAAGATACTTCGATATGTAAAAAGTATAAACCAGAGCAGGTTTCTCTACGAAAGTATAAATGCAAAACTATTATTTGCATCAAGAGCTATTTCTAAGATATTTTTCTAAGACAGTTTTGGATATGAAAGGTGTCGCCCAAGTAAGTTTTCTATGTAGAAGATGATATCCGCCAGTTTTAAACGTGGAATATATCTTCCAAGAAACTATTCTATAAGAAAATATTGCAATAACAAGTGTCTTTCCAAGTCACTTTGCCGCATCTTTTCTATGTGAAAGCAACAATTTTTTCAAATATTTCATGAAAAAATCACAAAATATGCGCCCCTCTGTAAGTAATGCAAACCAAGAGCGTTTCCGAAAAATTACTTTCCTTCTAAAAGGTTTAACCCGAAACTTTTTTTTTATAGAATTTAAAATGTATATATGAAATATGTCTTTCAAATCGTCTTTTGCTGTGGAAAAACCTTTTCTCAATTAGAAGTTATTTAATTTTTATATTATTTTTCTATATGTTTTATTTTTTTTTTTTTTTTTTTTTTTGACGGAGTTTTTCAGGAAATTTTGATAATTTGGATAATGTATTCCAATAGTCATTGACATCAATGCGATTTTCTATATGGTAGATTTTTCTATGTAAAATTTTTCCTTTATTCAACTTTTTTTTAGTTGCGAATTGTTTCTATGCTTTAATTAGTTGAGTATCTACTTCAAATGTAGTCAGTTGAGGAAATTATTTCCGTGTTTCCAGATCTGAATGAACGATTTTGTATTAAAAATATACAAAAACGATTTTGTAATAATATAATTGATTGACTCGCTTTAAGCAAAAATGAACCCAATCATTTATAGAAAATGTTGAGCCCAAAATTGAATATATTGGAGAGCCATATCTGATTTTTTGTGTGATATTATCGCTAGTATGGGGATTTCAAAACTATTTTCTGTTTTCTTGCTGATAAAAATTAAAATGGCTACATTTCGATATTTCGTACTAGTTATTTTGCATAAGCTCCTGCCCTAGATATACAATTTTGGATATAATTCCTATTCATGGGATACAGGGAATTTTGCTTGTGAACAACTGTTATTGTGGCAAACTGTTAGCTGCAAAATTAGATCTCAGATTTATGATAAATTATGAGAAGATAATAATTTTATTCTCCTTAAAGTTTAATTTTTTTTATCAATATGGTCTGTTGCGTTAAATGTTAATATTCTGGTTTGCTTGTTCAAAAGCATTTTCTGGAAAATACCAAAATTTTTCCACATTTATAGGAGTTAAGACAAAATATTTTCTAAACAAAACAAAACAAAAAACTTTTTACACTTTTCCAAACCACATTTGAAGGAAACTGAATCCGTAAAGTAAGAAAAATAATAACGCGAAATCTTTTCTTACACCACAATAAAATAGAATTAAAATTTTTTATAAAAAGCATTAATTGTGCTAAGTAAAATAGGGATTACTTAACGAAACTAATAAGTTTTCTTAAATTCTACGTACGCTAGATTTTCTCACGTCAAAATCTTAAACTTTGTCTTGTTATCAAAAATGCAGTTCCTATTGTTAAATAGATTTTAAAAAAGAATTAACAATTAGTCTGATGTATTTCCAACAGCAACCTCACAATGGAGTTCTCTTAAACTTTCTCATCAGTCCAGTCCCTACGCATATCTACAAATATTCTCGCTAAACTATTTTGAATTGAACTTACCCGTTTTGTAAGTACTTTTTGTGGATTTGCGTTCACTGTGTCACTATTATTGTTGCACAGCGGTAAACTTTTGGCACTGAATTGACTGGATTTTGTTTGTCGTAACGGGTTTTTACATGTCGATTATGTTTTAAAACACAACGTTTCCAACATAGTCCCTTGCTTGGCAATGCTTTAAAACGTAACGAGCTCCCTGATAGAGGACAAGTGACGATGTAGGTGCATTGATTGAGTTCTATAAGATTTTCCTGTCAGTGTCCTTGCGAGTAAATGTAAGGCCACCCCTAAAAGTTTTGGTATTTTAATGAATATTAGGAGCACAGTTTTTTATACTTTTGGTAGGAGAATTAGTAAAACGGAAAAGAACAATTTTCATTTTATTGCTAGAAGTTAAATGGTTTCTAGATGATTATTTTTTGCTATTTCCTAAATTGTTGTGTCGGAATTTTTCTGTTTTCGACTGCTTTCCGTATGGTTTCCGTTATTGTTTAATAAATCAGGGAAGTTGACAAAAATACAAGTCTATGGCTTTGGCTGAAATCATTCTGAAATTGATCTGAAATTTGAAGTTCCGTTGCGATTAGTTTTAAAAATTGTTGGCTCCTAAGGCCAATTATTGTTCCATATAACGTATGATTGATTTCAATTATTTAAATTCCTTATACGTTACACCAATTTAGGCTGCCAAGAAAAGAACTAGTACAGAGATTTAAATCACCTTTACCCGATGTACTCTTGCCTTTCGCCAAAAGAAGATGAGTTCCTTTTAGAAACCGGTTGGTTTTTGTATATGAGATACCAAAAGAGGGGCAGCAATGCAAAACATTTCATCAGTAGAACTAAATTTAATAAAAATCTGATGTTTGCTAAACGAATCGGCATAGCAATGCATTCCATTTGCATTCTTAGAACCAATTTCATCTAACACATGATGTGTGTAGAATTTGGTTGAATTCAATGCAACTGCTTGAAATATATGAAGCTATGTTAAATCGGTCATTTATATGAGAGGTGCCAGAACTAATATGGATGTTTGGTCTAATTTTCCAAGTTTTATATTGCATTATGAGGCGGGAAAGTCATTAAATTTGTATGGGAGATTTTGGAAAGGATATTGTGATGTATGTCTGGCACCATAACATCGCCTGCCAATTAGGACGAATCCTTATGTCATGGTTTATGTTTTAAGTTTCACACGATAAAATCTGTTTATGCCCATAGTTATGACTTGGCTATATTTTAGGGTTTATTGGTACACATCGCACTCTCCGTAGTTTCAGTTTGCATTTAATTTTATGAGTAGAAGTTTATATGTACGAGTATATGAAAAAAAATAATAATAAAAATAAACAGTCTATAAATAAATAAATAAACATCGGAAGCCTGTTGTCTGTCATTTTAAGTCATTTTCCAGCACGATGTCTTTATAGTTCAGTGCAATGCAGCCCATTTTCAATGTCAGACCCGTCTTTGTTAAGCATAAGACGTGTACCAAAATTGACAAGATTTGGTACAACTAAACAAAAGACAGTAATTAAGACTAAATTGATGAAAGTGGTCATTTGTATGGTGAATGAATGAATGAATGAATGGGCGTAGAAATGCCATCCATTTGCATTTCCAGAACTAAGTTAATCAAATGCATGGTGTGCGCTGAATTTGCTTAAAAAAATATGAAACTTGGTATGGACGAGTACATTTCAAATCGGTTATTTGTATGGGAGGTTCTCTAGTTATCAGATTTTGTTTATTACAAAGCAATACAGAGGACGAAACTTTAAGATACTGTAGACTAGAAATTAGTTCAAAGAGAAAAATAACTTAATTTCTGAAAATTTGCAAATTTTTATCGGAGGAATCGGAAATAACGGGTATAGATAGTATAGATTATTTATGATCCCCTTTTACGAATATTAGGCTATGCCCAGAGGAATTACATAGATTGACGGCAGCCAGAACGATGTCGCCCTGTCGACTTAACAGCCATGAAAAGCAATTGATTAAAGGATACTTATTACAATAAACGCTTCGTTTAGGTTATTACATGTTTTGCGTGTCAAATATCTCCATTCCCTCGGAAGTACAGACAACATTTCTAAGTGGAAAATATACGCTTTCCAAAATTTGCGTGTAGAAGGCTTGTGGGTTTTAGAACCTGGTAACTGGGATTGACGTTGTTCATACTTTTGTACTATTTTGTACATTTTTCGATAGTTAAAAGTACAATGATACTCCCATAATCCATTCAGCGTCTTTTTGTTTGGTATATTGGAGCTCAGGGGAAAGTTTCTTAGAACATGTCAACGTTTTGTTAAATATTTTTAACAGACAAATGAATATGCATGCAGAAGTGAACACTAAAGTTGTTGAGGGCAATGTGGGTCCAGACCTGTATTATGTGAGCTGCGGCTGAAGTTTCCTCACCACAGTTTATGCCGGTATGTGATCGTTTGTCCCACCGAATGAAATAAGGATGGGAGAAACCCCCTTTTGGTATCGTTCAGTAATAATGCGGAGCTTTCAACATGTAGTTCCATTCCACCTTCCATTCGCATAATTTCTCTGAATGTGATTGCTATCTTAAATTCCCATTCTTCGTAGGTGTTACATAGTGTGGATGGAAGTGTTTTTCACAGCTCTTGATACTATTTTGCCAGCGATGGTGATGGAACTTGATGCTTTGGCCTTACCAATCACATTGTGAAGTTGAATGATGGCAATTCAAATACGCAATTTAATTGTTGATTGGTACTAGATTCTCAATACGTTCTTGAGAAATTACCTAGATGAGGCCTCAACTGTACTGATCCGTTTAAAATTCTCTTGAAAAATTAACTCAATGCTTATGCCAATTGAAGCATTACATTAATTATACCAATTTGCATTTTAATGCAAAACCATTAGGCTTTTGTGAGCTAAAATGTTTATTATCGCTGCAACATTTCACAGTTTCCGCTAATGTAGGTAGTAATTAACCGTTTTTTTTATTATAAAGTTCTTTGCTAACTATTACGCTGCAAATTGTCATGTTATTGTAGCAATTTCGTTTCACATGATTCACATTCCAGTATTCATACCTTTATCATGCTATGTAGTTTTATTACATTTCTCAATGCCCTCTTTTCCTGACCCCCTGGCTTGCCATGTGAGCTACATTTTATTACACAAAATTCAATTCCAAAAAGCAGCTTAGTCTAAAAGCAAAAAATGTTGTCATAACCAGACATAAAGTGAAAGAAAACTAAGGGAGAAGCTAAGTTACTGCTTTTTTTTTTGCTCACCACCACCGCCACATTTATGCAATGATTTTTTTGGCATTAAGTCAATAAGCTCTTATACATTTGCATGTGAAACTGACATGTGCACCTAAATTGCACTATTGCACTCTCGCACTGCTTACATATTCATGCACAGAGCATTTGTGATCACAAGGATATTTGTGTAAAAGGGAGCAGGTTCCTTTTTCGTCTCGTTGACAGCCGAACGTTTGTTGGCTTATGTGGATACAAAATATTTTTAGCACTAATATAATGTGGGATTTCGCCAGAGTTTCAATTGTTCAAGCAAGGGGAAACAATGAATTCTCATTGCATTTAGAGGTGTATCTGTTCGTAAGCTCACTGAATAAGGCCTGGTGTATACAAAAAATTGTGGCTGATCTCATACAGCGTGAGTAAAGCATAGTAATTAGGATGAATAATTCTGAATCAAGTCGATCAATTCAGTGAATTTATTTATAGCTGACATGTTTTTCTCTGAATTTTGTGAATTATTTCGTTATCCTTTGTCTTTCCTACAGTTTTTGACTAATTAAGAGATCCTATATGTGGATCTTACAGATGGGTTTTTGAGTTTTCGCCTCATTAGTAATTTACGTTATTTGGAAAGTAGCGAAACCTACACAGTGCTGCACCTCTTTAAGAAAGGTAGAAGATAAATAAACATTTTGATTGGTAGCGGACTAATGGCTTTGTAATGAAGTTCTAATTGAAAAATGGAAATTGAAGAATAACTTCGATAGTAATGTGATGTTAAAGCAGAAGAATTTAGCAAATTTTTAAGGAACAGCTGCGACTACACCAGGGTTACTGTCGCGAAGCTATTGAGAATCCAGCAACAACAAAATTAAAATTGCGTATTTGTATTGCGAGATAGACCGTGGCGCGATAGTTGGTACAAGTAACTATCGTTCGCATGATCCCGGGTTCAACACCGCACTCTGTGACGTTCGGGACCGTAGTTAAACTGTAGATCCTGTTTAAGTGAGTCTTAAAACAAAATGCGTATAAGCTCACTGAATGTAAGAAGCTTTACCATGTTTTATTCATGATTTGCAAATTCGTTTTATTTTTTTTGGGAATATTTGACTAATTTGAAATTTATAAATTCGATAGGACTTTCGTAAGTCATTAACAAACTTTACTTTATGCTTGATAAGCCAAATGAGTCAATTTCCACTATCAAAAAATCTATTCAGAAAACCTTTCCAGAAACAAACTGACTAAAATCTGGATCCAAATCAATCTGGATGAATGATAAAAAATTCGTTTGATGATATAGAATCGAAAAACAATTTAGAAAGTGTCTTTGGCCCTTCGCAGCATTTAAACTGTTGATGAATAAGAATTTAAGATTATAAAAAAATACAAACTATTCATGGGAATGAGCTCCGGGATAAAACTACATACTGAAAGTATTACTGTCTGCGACTGTCGAATCGAATATAAAGACTCCCGACATTTCACTACATAATCTTTAAATTATGATTTTTATGACATTTGCGGGGATCGTCAATATATTGTGGCACCCGCATCCGCACCGCATTTGATCTTAGTTTTAAGATTGTGTAACAAATGTGACGTTGTCGCAAAGTAGTTTGGCACTTTAGGTACTTACATTGATACTTTAGCTACCCCGAGTCAGATGAGCGATGGTCTAATAAGGGAATAATTGACCAGAGCGGAAAATACATAGCTGCCACTACAAACACTTACTGTGGATGTTATAATGTATCTATATCACAACACAAACTTAATGCCGAAAAATGCGTATTTTTATTTTATTCATACTTGGAATATAATCTGAGATCGTACCATATAATTCGCCTTTCTTATTTAAAGTAAGTGAAAGTTGCTTTAGTCGACCAGCTAATTGAATTTTGCTTTGAAATATTATAATCTAATCGGTTGCTTTTCGTTATTGGCAAGTTTCGACGCTGTTTCCCGCCGGAACATTGCAGAAATTTTATTGAATGCTGCTAGTAGACAATTTGTCACACAGTTTTCTATATAATCGAAAAACGGAAGATAAAGTTTGCGCGATCACATCGGATTGCACTGCATCGAATTATCGAATCGCATTCTTCACTGTAATGTGTGCAACTCTTACATGCCCACACAAATACACTTACATACAGTCACAAAAACTCACTAAAATACATTACACAAATGAAACCATTCCAGCGAATGCTGCTGAAACGCAGAGTCTACAAATGTTGGGGTCAGAAACAGACATAAAAAAAAAATAATAAAACGCCTGGAAATATGAAATAATTGCATTATTTTAAGAGTCACATGTTCCTATGGGTACTTGCACACACCCTCTTGCCCAGACCTGCACTAACACCTCGATGCTGTTACACTCTACCTTGCGATGAAATACCGCCCGTGTTACTTACACAAAGCCAAACCCACCCATTCACACACACATACGAATGCACTTACACATTGCTGAAAAGTAAAACCCATGACTGTGATATCGCAATAAAAACTTCACAGTTGGTGGCTGATGGAATAACACAAACCAACAGCCGTGAACAAAGAATGCAGTTGAACGTACGAATGTGTATGTTAGTCAAAAGCACATATCTGCGAACATGTGTTGGTTGTTTCACTTTGTAATTGACATGCATGTGTTGGTGTGTGTGTGTGTGCGCTGGTGGCTATATTATGTTTAAGTAGACATTGTGTGTTTAAGACTTTAAATGACATATTTCGTTCTCTCAAAAAGAAAAAAAAAATTGTTAAGTCTTTGCATTTTGTAGCTCTTTCGTTTCTTTTTTTTGTTGTCAAACAACGTCAACGCTTCTTTTCGTCTCATGTTAAATAATTTTCATTTGAAAAGTATTTGTGCTATAACTTAATTACTTTCTGTTTGAAAAGTTGTAACATTGGATTGCATGATTGCTGCATTTGAATGTTGGACTTTTAGCAACTGGTTGAAAGGAGAATTTAAGCTATGAATTGTGAAACATTTTGCACAATATCTGTGTATTAGCACCGAAATTCCTCTGTTAGGGAAAACAAACTAAGAAGGAATTATAATAGAATTTGAATAGGAGAAATTAACTTTACTATACTTTAGCACAGTGAGCAAAGAACAAGTAAGAATTATATCGCCTGCAATTTAAGTGTAAGCTAAGATCGTTAACGATATCACATTATTTACAAGTTCATGATCTTGGCGTCACAGAACTTTACTCGGTTTTACCCTGATCATCCCTGTGATTTTCTTTACTAAATGGAAAGAAGTTCGGAATTTCACATTAAAGTGATCGATAATCTAAGTTGTAGCTCATTTTTCATATTACAAATTCCTCTAATGTAAATTTCAGAAGAAAAAAACTAAAGTAGTACCCATCAAAAGAGGTGAAAGGAGGAGATTCTAATTTGGGTCTCTCTCTGTTATTCATTTGAGAACAACCAACGACTTTGGATTTCAGGGCAAGTATACCCTATTATTGTCATCGAACATCCGTCTAGGGGTAGCTAATGTGAGAAGATATCTTAGATAATATCTGTTGTCAACACCAACTATAGGATTGAGTGCTATATAGGATTCAACAGGAGTTTTTCCTCCTAAACGCAACTCTCCCAATGTTGACGAAGTATGATTTAATATAGCAGGGTTCTTTGCAGGGAAGCAGTCTTTACTGATGGAGGTACTTGGCAAAGTAATAGAGCTAATAATTACCGCCTTCCAGGAGATTTTCGCTCGGCGCAAAAACTGTGACGTCTATAACTATGCTACGCAGGAAGACACAAATTTTCATGTGGAAGTAGGCAAAGTTTTATTTCACGCTTTATACCGGTATACGACCAAATGACTAAGTATTTTTTTTATCACTCTAATGTACCCTGTGCACATGTTCCGGAGTAAGGTAAAGGCGTTTAGTGAATGCCCAGAAGGGATACACGACCATTTCTCTAATCACTGCCATAAAATTATTATGGCAGATTTTAATGTGAAAATAGGAAGAGAAGATACTTTTAGTCCAACAGCCACAGCGGATTCAGAGTTATTAATTCCATCAATCAACAATTGTTTATTCTGGCAGTCGTTTTGAAAATTGTTTACGTTTCATCCGTAATATCACAAACTTCATTACCTAAGTTAGTTCTCTTTTTGTTTAGCTCCAATACGTCTGCGAGGAAAGGTAATGAAGTTTTTCATAACCCTGTACTAAATCTCCTTTTTTCGATTCTCTGAAACAAAATAATTGTTTAATCGCCATTATAATCTTAATTTTTCATCTCAGTCTGTCATATAATAAGTAGTTTCCCATCGACTTTTCCCAAAATGTCATTTAAAGTGAAGCGTGTAGCACAGGCAATTACGAATTTTCTATAAATATTCAAGTCATTCAATTTAGAATGTTATTGGACGGTTATTATCCTAAAAGTAAAGTGCTTATTTTGAGTTACATACAATCCCTTCCCACATACTGGCTAAAACATCCCACGTTCGAGGAATTAATTATATTTCTATTGTTTTAAACGAATTCAGCTAAGAATTACAGCATGTAGGAGAGCTATTTAACACAATTCTAAAAAATTGCCATGAAAACCCGCCTGCTGCAAGTCAGTATGCACACATACTCGTGTGTAAGTCAAATTTATTCGATTATGATATTTCCATCTCTCTCATTCATTTAAGCGTGGTAGGTGGCAGCAAGCATTGCATACTTTTCGTGGAATATTTAATGAATAGTTGTAGAAATTATTTTCATTCAAAATGAAATGTCACGAGGTTTTCCTACCTTTTGACATCTGCAAGTGGTATCGTCATCTGCTTTGGTAGAGTAGGGATGTTAGCTAAATTCCATTTAAAATTCGTTGAATATAAATAGCAGCATTTTATTTAGAATGCACTCAAAGTCTTTTGAATGCCAGGAAAGGAAAGTTGATGAGTAGCTTCCATTTGCACCAGATGACAAAGAGTTGTACCTTCTCAAATGTGACAGAGTGAGTAGGCGAAAGGAAAGTATAAGGCAAAAAAAAAAAAAAAAAAAAAAAAATGGAAGAACAATAAACCGAAAAACTTAAGAAATTAAGAGCCTGATACAGTTATATGGAGGAACTGATTAGTAGTGATTTTCTCTATTTTGAATAAATAGATTTTGTGCTGCAAAGCTGTCACATTTAAGAAGATACTGTATTAGAGTTAAGAATAAAAACATTATTTTTGTAACTTTTTATATTTCTCATGAAATATATTAAGATGCTAACGCTAAGGGATGTACTTCAATACAAGATTCGGCAAATTTGCAGAGAGAAGTTTTGCTGAAGAGAGGAAAAATCGAAGAATTACATTGCACAAACTTTTTGTATTTCATCTAATCGACATTTTAATGCGTATTTAGTGTTAGTTTATTTAATCAAGCTGCTGTTTGTTTAATGCTTATTTATTTCCAGCAACTAGAACCTCGTCGAGGATTATCTACATGAAATCGAAATATAAATTTTTCCTCACGCCATGCTATGACTTGGGCCTTTGTTATGTGAGAGAACTAAAGACGCAGTTCATGGTATAGCTTGAGGAAAAAATAATTTGTATGTTGATATTAATATTTTAATTCCCTGAAAGCGATCCTCAACAAGTATCGGAATGTAAAAAATTTATAAACATTTCACAGACGTCAACTCATAATAGAAATACATTATTTAACATAGATGGAAATGGTATTCAATTAAACTCAACTAAACCATATCAATCACTTATTCCATTTTTTCTATTTTATTTCATTGCTACTTTTATTTAACAATTTATTGATTTAAATAAGTTATTATTCTACTAAACCAGTGTTTCTCACTAGTTTGATAAACTAAATCTCTTCACTTCCAAAATTTTCGTCGAAATTAATGGGGGAAAAAAGAAATTTTGAAAAATCTCCGCCAATCTAAAATGGGTATTTGTCCTGTCCGCGGAATTACATTTTTTCCTATGCTGTGTATCGCTCTGCAATAGCTGCAAGTCCTTTTACCAGTAGTTAGTGTATAAAGGACCAGAAATCGATTCAATAACGTACTTCAACCATGTGTTCTCAAATTGCACTCGCTGTCCCATTGATGTTAACGCCTTTTTTTTGCATTTTACATTATTATTCAAGTCTCATACCATGAGCAAACATTTTTTACATTTCTTCTCCTTGTTTGCCAGAGTTGAGTATATTTTCTTGCATTGTAAAAGTGTTCAAAATTAAATAAAGTGTTGTAAAGTGAAATGTTTGAAAAAACCGCTTCAAAACTTTTAATGTTTGGTAATGGAGCAATCAAACAACTATTTATGACTGTTGGGAGAGTTAAAAAGCGCAATAATTTAATTTACTAAATGTGAAGTGGTTCATTATTGTAATATTTCTTTTTCCAAGTACTTTGCAAGTGGAAGACTGTTGTTCACGGTTTAGTATTGTAAAGTAATAAATTATCATATATAAAGGTTATGAGCTGTATTAATAAACATCTTTTAATGCTTTATGGTAGATTTTCATAGTAAAGACGCTAAATAAATGTAAATAAACTAAATTTTATGAATGAGACTCTGTGACCTTATATTGATTACTTCTTTAAAATAAATCAATGTAATTGATTGATTGTAATATTCAATAGCAGGACGTATAGCATGCTACCCCGTTGAAGTATAAGTATATTCTTATTGCTGCTTCCCCATCAAACAATGAAAACATCAACAATTTTTGTCACGTTAAATGTTGCTATCATTTGATGCAAATTTTTAAAAATTTCATGTAAAGAAAACAAAAGTTGCATAGACAATATTTTCTACTCATCGCTGCACGACGGCAACAATTTCGTCTCTGATTTCTTTCCCCTCTGTGTTTGTATGGGTGTGCATGAGTAGTGTTGGGCGATGTGTGCAGTGTGAGTGCCGCCTAAGTTGGACTACTTCAATTTCCCTTTTCATTTCCTTTATTTCATTATGGCTGTTGTTGTTGCCATCGTTATTGCTGGCTCTATGGTGAAATTTTCATTCTCAAATTCAAACGAAATTCCGTAGCAACAGCTACAGTCTTACCGACTTTTGGTAAAATAAAAGCATTTTTGGGGTTTTATTTGTGTTGTTTCTTTAGAATTTTCCACAAATAAGTATGTTTTTGGTTTGCTTTTATTTGGTCCTATTTTTCACTTTTTGGTTGTTGTTACTTTTGCCTTGACGCAATAACGTGAGGCCACTTTATTGCTGCTGTTTTTCTTTTTTATTCGTTTTCCCAATCAAATGGGGCAAAAACTTTTGGGGACGCAATATTTGACTTCCCCTTTGTAATTGAAAAATTTCCACCCAATTATTTATACCATCCGAAAATATTCACACAAAACAAATGAATTACTTGTAGAAAATAAGTTCTTTCTAGTGAAATTTTCGTTCTGCGACGCCGTTGTTCTGCCAACAACATCGAAAATGTGATAGAAAAGGAAAAAGTTGAATAAGTTTTTTCATGGGCCATGATTTTAATATGTTAATTAGCTAACGAAACATAAAGGAGTTAATTGGAATTATGAGAAGTTTTCCCCGCTTGTTGACCGATATCAGAAAGTTTCTCATTAAATTTGTCTCGCAAATTGTGGAGAAGATTATACTGATTACTATAACTTACTGTATTAAGAGAAAATAAATTTAAGAAGTGCAGTCAGTCTTAAAGTGTGCTATATTTATGCAAATATTCCGTCAAGAAAGAAGGTTTTTTTGTGCTTATGCAGCACAAGGTACGAGATATTGGAAAACATTTTTATTCCTTTTTTTCGTTTTTCTTCGAAATGCGCCCGAGTATGACCAAAACAGTCAAATCGCTCAAAAACATTTGAGTAAAGACATATACATTATGCTCAACCCACAATATTTCTAAACAGATTGACTTATTTCTTGAATCAAACATTGATTGTGGAACAGATGAATTAAAATTACACCAATTTTATACTTACGGGTAAGTTGGTCCTAACGGCGGTTTTCAGACAGTGTGCATTAGAAAAAAATTTCATTTACGATGGACCAATGTTATACATCTGCCTTCAAGTATGAACGTATTCCGTATAGGAAATTTTGTGTGATTTTTAGTTGTTTTCTGCACCGAATATGTTTGGTAAACCTGACAAAGCTTAAAGCATCTTCCCAATTTGTACAATAGGTTCATAAATACGTTCCAAAGATAATTTTGTTTTCGTGCCCTCACAGGCTTATCTGTATTCGTTTTATATGTTGCGAGTTCCAAGTCAACTTCCTATACTGGTCTCCGCACCAACGAACTTTTTTGTTTTAACTTGAGGTGGACCTCGAGTTGAAACAAATGTTGACTTATCGTTGCACCGTTCGGATGCAAGTCTTTCTGATTTGAGTAGTTTTCGTAATCAAACCCATTTTCGAAAAAAAAAAAAAAAAAAAAAAAAACTACAATTCACATTTTTCACCAAATTGGTAGATTTATCACCCGTTCAGTAGTTGGAATTTATCTAAAACTTTCGTAGGTTTATTTCAACACTATACTTGTTAAATTCCCCTTTTTTCTTCAAATCTGTTTTAAAATATATATTTTGCAGATATTTTTGTATAGGAGAGTCTAAGTTGTAAAAACAGCATTTGACTTAAGCGCGTGACATCTAAAATTTGTCCGATTTCTTTAAAATTTTACGTAAGGCTAAGATGCATCCGACTGGTTTCTTTAAAATATCTATATACGCATCATACTGGACTTAATTCCCAGATTTTTTCTAAATTCTTACGCAAAGACCTAGCAGTTGTCAGAATTTTCCCAAAATTGTACCTTGAGAAGTTTTGCGCCAACCAGCAATGTATTAGCTCCCACAAAGTTCAATATTCCAGAAGAATTTTGGGTGTCCTGTAGCCTCCAAATTCCAAAGAGAAAATGCTTGGGTGGAAGATCTGCTACCATGTCTGAATTAGTGGGCGGCTGACCAATTCGGTGTATGCCCCGATGTAATACCTATATATGCAGACATTCTCCACATTCATTACTTGTTCAGCATTCATTACTTAGTAAGGCGTATAAGGTCTTAATTTAATGCATCAAAAATAATATAAAATTAATTTTCATTTTTCACTTACAATGAATTTACACAAATGCTCGCTACTGTCTTTCAAAAGAAATGAAAAAGATACGACTTAGATTGTTTTTGAAGAGAATAAGGAGATTTTATTGCGCGCCTTCATTAGGGAAGGCGCACGCTATATAGGCTTTTAAGGAATGAGTTTTCAGAGGCATTGGATAGAATGAGAAGACATGGCTGTATTTTTAAGAAAGAAAGATGGAATCCATTATGTTTTATAAAAGAAGCTCTGCTAAAGATCTCCTGAAAGAAGCCAGTCATATTTAACTTAAAAATTTGTGCCAATTTTATATATATTTACGTTATAATAGTGCTATCTTGCTGTACCACCTTGAAATTGTTATTTGTTATTCATCAAATATTAAGAACAGTTGTAATGAAGTATTTACTCACAAATCATGAGCTCTAATGTATTTTTCCTTATTTGCATCCAAGACTTATTCTAAATATAGTTTGCTAATGTCTCTACTAACTGTTCTTCTTAGATTAAGAACAGAGGAACCTCATGTAACTGTTTTTGGCTTATTTCTTCTCCTATTCTTCTAGCAAGAGGAATGGAAGTTTCTCAACGTGTCTCTTACTCCTACGAGGTGATCTTTAGGATGTTTTAATAAATGTTCAAGGGGTTGGCCTGACATCGTTTTAACATTGCATACTCTTATTTATACGAGTATGTATTTGGTAGTAAACTTTATAAATAACTACCGCCTGAAGGCCAAACATTGACGATGAAAGCAGTTTGATTTTGTTATTTTCTTAATGTCAAATTACGCAGCAATAAATTTATAGATGCAAAACTTTAATTTGAACTGATAGCAAAAGTGGATTCAGTGAAATCGGCCTTCAAATCGCTTTTTTAAAAATTTTACCATATCGTCAATCTTCCATTCCTAAATCGCATAGTAATTTACTGTGTCTTTGAACTACCTGTTAAAGTACTTTTTAATTTATATAAAACATTGCGCTGCATTATAACAGAAGTTCCTAAAACTATGCAATGAATTAAATCGACTTAAACCTATTATCCTCCCCTGGCAAAACTTTGTAGTCGACTTTCGAGCCTGTGCTATATGTAATGAAAGTTGCATATTTTTGGGATACAAGTGCAAGAAATTAAGTGAAATTTGAAAAGTATTTCTAGAACTTTATCGTCACGCTAACATTCCTCCATAGGGAAACAAAGTTCGATGACTGTAGTTGCTGCTTAGGACTTGAAAGGATGAACTAGTTGCGTAAACTTAGGTCGAAAGGAGCTATTTAAACGACAAAAGGTTCTAAGTGAGGAAGGGTTACGAGAAAACTTAACTGTTTTCTTGCTGTCTGAACTTTAAGAGATTTAAATATTTTTATAGGGGATGTAAATACATTTAAATGTTTAACATTTTGTGCTGCTTTCGGCTATTTTGGCGATTTGCATATGTGAGTTTGGTGCACATTGAAAGGTAGCAACGGCAAATGTTGGCCTCCTCTTAGTTGCTTTGGGTTGTGTAGGAAAACAGTTATACATGTGTTTGTTTGTTTTATAGCAAATGAACTTTACCCTGCCAACATAAGCTGTCTCAGAATCTCCTGCTTGTGCTTAACCGATATCTTAATTGCAAGTAAAAACCTTTGGCAAATAGTGAGGCAATGAATTAAAACAAGAGATACGAGTTTTTAATTGATTTACATAGCACAGATTTAACATCAAAGTCCAGTCTCAGTTTTGTTGCCATAAACTATAGTTTAATTGTCTTTTTCCAATGAAACTCTGAAGTTGATATAAAGTTTCCTCCGTCATAACTTAGGATACTAATCATCCGTCTTATGTTGTGGTGGTCATTTTCGCTACCACAACAACTATTGTTAACTATGGGCAAAAGAAAACGGATGGATGATATGCTATAAAATAGATTGAATTCACTTGAGAAAAAAATATTCCAACCTCTTTAACCCCTTTTTCCTGTTACGTAGGTGTTACATGCACACATACACAGCTGGTTTCGAAAAGGGGAAAAGAAAGGCGAATGTAGAGCGAAAAAAAATTTAACTTTGAAAGGGTTGATTCAAATTGGTTCAAAGGATATGAAAGCATTTGCAAATTAAACTGAAATGTGTTCATTTTGGCAATAAAGGCGATTTGATGATAAAAATGCAACTTGCAAAAAATGCAATTTGCAAAAATGATCTGTAATTCTGTGGCCATTCCACTGCACATGTTCAAAGACTTCCGCGACTTTATTAAACTGAGAATCGAATATATAAAAATACGTTTGGATATCCACAATTGGTTACAAGAAGCTAACTGAAAACAATTCCAATTACATAAGTCTGTTATAAATCTTCTTCATTTCGCGTCTCAACATTTTGAAGCAATATCAAGAACTTTGCTTTTCAAGAACAGCTTCCGAGATGCTAATTTTAATGGAGCGTTATTGTTCTTTTGCCCCACAATGACAGAGAAAAGTAACTATTGTTTATTGATGTGCTTATCTGTGCCCATGATGGTGTAGAGGTCACCCATATGAAACTATAAATGTCTTAAAGTTCGCATCTATATGCGCTCAAGTCTTTGATTTTTTAGTCGATTTCGAAAAGAACTTTTTAATCAAAATAATCTACAAATATTTCATCTAAGGTATATCTTAGATATACATTACAGTAGATTTATTTAAAGTGCATAAATGATAAAACTGTATATATTGTTATGCAAATAAATAATTCGATAAGGGGAGGAATTTTCAAACTTAATAAAGACAACGAAATTTCACTTGATCTATTCAATGCCAACGAACTTGAACTTTTATCTAAGGGGAAAAAGCGTAAGTGATTTAATTATGACATTGTATGGCTATCGAGCTGCATCATGAGCCATAACTGGCCATTTTGAAACATCATAATCCATACAATAGTCTGAGCATAAAATAAACATCCTCGTACATGGCAAATAAACGTAGTAGCCGATTAACATACGAATACACAGTTAGTAAAGCTACCGCGTTTCTTTGGACATTCTGAGGGTTCTGCTATCTTTTGCAATTAGCATAAAATGTCTTGCTTGTAAAATTATTATATTTCACTATAAATTGTTGATGCTACACATTTTATATCCCATCGATCTCCATATTCGTTATTAATACTGTCATTACTATTATTATAATAATCATTATTAAAACTTTTTAAGAACTGAATTGTAAAATTTTAAGCATGTGTCGCAAAGTGTTGGTCTGTGTAATCAATTTGGCCGTATGTGGCTTTGGATTGCGATATGGAAATAAAATAAAAAAAAAAATAAATAAAATGGTACAAAATAAATCACCTTGACTTACTAACAATTTTATTGACATAAGGCCTAAAATAATCCACTTTTTAATGGCTTCATATCTTCATCTTTTGTTTTTTTGGCAATGCTCAGCAAATCTGCACATTTTTTGTGTGTAACTGCTTTTAAACAACAAAACTATGGTGATTCCAGAATCGTTAAAAAGCATTAAATTTTGAATTTATCATGCACAAGTAAGCATTTGGTTCAATTGTCATTCAATGTTTCGTAATTGTGTAGGAAATATGACTTTATGTATGGAAAGCTGGCATGACAGTAGAAGAGACATTTTTGTTGCACATATTGCAATTTTATCAAGTTTTGAATCCCCAATTAAATTCCTTCTAATTAATACCGTACCTTGTTTGAATATACACTATATGGACTGTGGACGCTTAGCATTACTAACTGTTTTTTTTTTTTCTCGAAGACGCGATTACTTCTCTTTGCGTGATTATCCAGGCTCCTGGGCGGAACCAGCCACTGCCACCTCCGGGTTTCTTCATACCAGGCAAAATTGTTGTCTAGAAATTGTTTGCTTAGTCTGCAATATGGCTTTTTGGTAGTGGTCATTTTCTTCCAATTTGTTGGCCGTTTTTCTATGTCAACGTTAACAAATCGTTTCAAACAAGTCACCTTCTTGCTTGCCAATGGAATTTTCTCAGTTGCTCCCAATGTCTGAGAAGACTGTAGTAAATCATATTACACATGTAACAAATGTGTGTTTCACGTTTTGTATGAGCTCAACACTTTTATTAAACTAGAGTCTTTTGCCCGGAGATGAGACAAGAGGGGATGGCCGAGTTTTTGTTTTAGAAGTAAAGATTTCATTACTATAACAATGTCTTTCTGTTGACTTGTGAAAAATCTATTCGTCATTAACGGTAATAATTCGTTTCAAAGTTATCATTTCATTCCATTTGGTTAAGTGGATTTTATTTAACTCATGCGAAGTGTAAATATCAATCTGTTTGACAAATCGTTCTCTGCAAGTTTTTGAACAGTAACATGTTGGTTCAACTGTATCTGATGATCATTCTTGACATACGAAATGTTAAGCTCCGTGTCTTTTTTGTCTTCTCTACAAAAATGAGAAAATTATGACGTGAATGTGGTTCTGTCCTTCATTTTCTCAAAGCAATTTGAAAGGGAATCTAATCAGGTTACTGAATACGTTGTAACATATCACAAATTAAGGCTTGAAGTGTCAGCTGTATAACGGTATAACATATTCATATAACATTGAATCGGCAATAAAAGTCACCATGTGAGTGTAAATATCGAAATTACTTACCCCTCAATCCAATTTTTTTACAAATCCACGCTCACCTCTTTTAATGGAAATGCCTATTAAAAATTGTTTTAACATAGTTGATAGAAGTCAGTGCCGCTAATATGGACAAGAAGATAAATTAAATTACATAATGTCAGGTAATCCAAACGAAAAGACTTAGTTCTTGAATTGCTTTTGCTACTTTTACTTCCTTTATTGTCTAATTTATAAATTTACTTCTCAACTTCAGTGAGTTCACGTTCTATGCATTCTAATGCATTACATGCATTCTATTTTTGAACTCAATAAACGGGAGCTATAATTTCAGGACGATTCCGACTTGCAGTTTTGATTACTTGTCGATTACTCGAAGTATTCGTCAGAAACATTGACGTCACCGCCGCTGAAATAATTATATGCGGTTATATAGGGGATTGAATCCGCTATCATGCGAACGACAGCCACGTGTACTAACCATCGCGCCACGGTCGGTACCAATCAAGAGTGTATCCCCCCAGATGTAGCAATGAAGTCAGAAAATTGTGTGAAAAAGTGAAATTTTGAAGGGTTTTCTAATACATTGATTTAACTGGTAATCAATGGTTTAGACAGTGCTCAGACAGGCCGGAGTCATTGCTAACTGTTTACATAACGGATCCAACTGGCTGTTTGTAGAGCGTATTGATCTAAAATTTCGAAAAAGATTAAAAGCTAATGTTCACATCTGTGGCAGGTACCAGCAATTCCATTTGCATGAGATATTGTTAAATAAATAGGAAAATTTAAATTTTATAGCGTTCTGTTCGATCTTAATGAATCCTAAATGAATACACCTGTCTTTGCAGCATTTATGAGGAATAACAACGAATGCTCGTTACATATGCGGGAGACCTTAAACACACATGGCAAATAAACATAATAGCCGACTAACACATACATAGTTAGTAAAGCTACCGCTTTTCCTTGGACGTTCTCTCGTTCCTAATATCTTTTGCAGTGTTTGACAGGATAAGTGTCGTCTCTCCTTACAGCAATTGCTTGGGTGCTCTTCGATTTCATATCTACAATTCTTCTTATTGTCTTTCTGAGCTCTCTGTTTGTTGTTGCTTTCATAAAAAAACTTTCATAACTGTTGTTGGAGCTTTTGTTGCAGTATAAAGGCTAACATGTTAAGTGTACAGACTACGAATATTTGACATAGGAATAGAAATAGTAGTAGTGAACAGTGTAACAATTCACACAAACAAATATTAGGACTTTTGTGTCCACACTGGCATTGTTCATACTCATACATTTTCATATACATACATCTATAGTTATGTCTCATGTTAATGTAGGTAAGTGTGAATGTCTGCATCATTGAAAATCTTCCTTGATTGTTCAAATAGCAGCAGAGAAGAAAACAAAGGAATAATTCTTATACGTGTAACATTTTAGTTTGTGGAGATTTTCACTGAAAAGGTTTAACGTCGTTTTAAGAACAACTGCAGTAACTGAACAAAATTCTTTTTTCTGTTCTTTAATGTTTATCATTCTAATGTGATCATTCACAATACGAATCAATTTAAAACAAATTATACAAGGTGACGCAGGAATCGATGTCGATGAGGACTGTTATTTAGAGATGTTGAAGCAGTTTTTTTACCCAGAACTGCGCTAAAGATGTAGCAGTTTCATCAGCATTGGGTTTCAGCGAGATAGCGCAACTGCATTCATAGCGCTCGTAGCTCCAACGAAAATTCACAAAAAATTAATATCCAGAAACTGCACTTTCCGTAGACCCCCTGGCTGGGCCAAACATTTTTTATGGGGTTATGTCAAGCAAGAAGGGCACAAAACGAAACCAAGGAACTTGATTGCATTGAAGCAGCCCATTAAAGCAATAACTGAGGCGTTCTCGACTTCAATAATTTCTGATCAGGTGAATAAGCATGGAGATAATTTACGGTCTATCATCTTCAAAACCAATTAGTTATATAATATAAGATTGCATTTCAATAAAAAAATACATTGAACTACATTGATTAAAAATAACAATATATGAATTTCATATTGTATTGCAATTGTCGAATTATCGCTTGTTTTATGATGATATCAGTTGTCCTACAGTTGTTTTGAAAGTCGCATTCACATTTTGAATGTTCTTGCAAATAATACTTAGTTAGAAATAAATATTTAATAAAACAGATTTTAAATTTTTAGAAAAACCTTTCATATTGGAAAATATCTGGTTGAAAGAACTGACAATTATCAATTATTGCTTTGCTACATTGGATAGTCTCAAAAATTCCATCGTGATTTTATAGTCAGTTCGTGAGACAGGACTTAGAGGGATTTCGATAAAAGTTTACATACACATTCGATCGTTATTAAGTTTATGGCATCTTCGTTTTTGGATTTCTTGAGTCAAAAATGGCAAATAGTTTGGGACAAATACATAAATTTCAATCAAATGCATTGACTTATAAATCAGCCCATTACATGATTCTTTTTTGTAATGTATGTTTAGAGGCATTTTAGTACTAGAAGAGGTAAAGAAACTTTCTCCAGAATTATATATTACGTTATAGCACAACCAAAGTTTTAATATGAGGGGAAGTTCCCCATTACAGCTTAAAAAACAAATTCAGTAGATCTGTGTAGGTGTTTCAAAATTACGATAAAAACAAAACAAAAAATACAAATAGACATTATGATAGTCTAAGTTTCCACAAAATTAGGTAGGAGTTTTCTCTACCTAGCAATGGACACCCAAGAAAATATGTGGTTTCTTTAACCGTTTCTTCCCACCTGCTTGGATTGCGGAAAACATAAGAAAAGTGGTGGGAGCGAAAATATCCCCTTTCTCATATATATACACCAATTTGGCTTGATTTGTTACTGGTATTTTTAGTAACCATGCTCATAATTAAGATGGTGCCATCAGAAATGTATGAACTGGGATAGTTTCTTTCTTTTTAGTATTTAGTTTGCTGGTAAATACTGGATAAAATTTACGAAATTATTAAAAAAGTTAATTTTTTCCAGAGGCAGTCGTCCTTGTGAGGGCAAGTTTTTACATATCGCACAAGTTTTGCTACTTGTATGCATTAAAGCTATATAACGACACGTCATCAGACAAGTGAGTGCTTAACATATCGTTTCTTCCGGTGATTTGTTTTTTTTCTTATAGTGCTCATTTCTGACACTTCAAACATTGACGAATTACACTACAAAGAACGATACACCACCTATCACAAGATAAGAGGACGTATCAGAAAAGCCCTTTTTTATCACATAATATCCAAAGTTGTCCATTTTTCATGTCCATAATTAGCGCGACCCTTAAAAAGAGCCTGTGTTGGTTTAATTCATATTTCCGGCAACATTTTGGTTAAAATCCTTCATCAGCATTCTAGTCAGCTTTCGACTACGTACGTGGACATATCTTAATCGTTTAAAAAGTTCAGAAACGAATTTAGTCTTAAGACTTCCTAAAATGCGATGCAAATGTACCTCTCCAGAAATGAAGACTGGTCTCTGTCTATCTGACTTCGTTGGCTGAGCTGAGAAATACCTCTAGGAATACGGTTGTCACTAATTAATATGCCCGATATTTTACTTATATTGTAGTGATTGGCCAGATTTGATAGATATATGACAATATTTGGACAGCACATGGAAATAACTTTAAAATGCGCTTTTACGCACGAAAGTTTCATATTTTTGTGCATATTTTTAATGTTTTCACTTTAGACATTTGTAAAGTTTTAAATATCTCGTTTGTGTTTGGCAAAATCCTTTGATCTTCTGTTAATTTAAAATTGCTTATTTGAAAAGTCCGCTTGTAGGCATGTTCAAACTTCTTTTGTCAGAGCTTGAGCCCAATCTGTTATTTAGTTTGTTGTCAGCTTTTGATTTTGTCAGCTCACTTCAATTCTATTTTACGATTTTTACAATGGATAAAAGTATCGGGCGAAGAATTTATATCAAATTTTGCATTGCAAATAGAATTTTGTGTAACGAATCACTGAAAATGTTACAGAAGGCTTATGATGACGTGCATACTCGTATGATTGGTACAGTGCATTGAAGATCGATCGAGATGTGGCTCATTCTGATCGGCCATTAACATCTTCAACTTATGCTATCACCGATAAAGTAAAGTCAACGGTGACTGAAAATCGTCACTTAAATTTGAGAGAAAAAGCAGCCGAACTTTCAGTGGAGACATATGTTTACTGAGCCGAAAGTGGAAAAGCCACCTCACATTCCGTCAAAAGTTAAGGTAGCGGTAAACGTTTTCTTTGATTATCACAGTATATGAGTAGATATTACCATCTGAGCATTATGCGGCGTTTAAGAGACTAAGAACAAAGTGGCTCATTTCCATTTGCGGATGAAATTCCTCCATATATCGGAAACGTACTATCTCACAATACTACAATTGTATCATTGTTTTTGGCCAAAGGCTCTACAAATGTCTTCGAGAAACCTCGATAATCTCCTAATATGGTTCTGGCTGATTTTTCTCCACCCGTTTTCAGTCGAAAAAAAGATATAAAAGAGAATTAAAAATGACAATTGAACTGATAATATCATCCTATTTTGATGGCAATGCATAAATTTGAATGAATTTAAAATATTCTGTTCTTTATTGACCAGAATTTATAATAAACATTTTAGTTGTAGTCTGTAGTCTGTCTTTGACATAACTGGTTGTTAAAGGGTTCAGCCATTCATTACAAATAAAGGTACAGGTTATAGGTCAAATGTAATGTTCGCAGAACCATAAATTTATCATACTAAATGAAAAGTACGTTGACAAGCGTTGTAAGAGATAAAATATTTATTTCCACATATTGTCATGTTCGTTGTGTGAGCGATTTATTTTATAAGGATATACCTAAAGCTTGGGTCATAAAATACAGAATTTAGTTATGGAATAAAGGCAATTATTTGTATTCTACATTATATCTTTCTTGCCTAATTGAGCATTGCATGAGTACAGTGTCCATAAGCATAAGGATCGTCGCTCCCACCGCGGCTCACATCTCGAACACAATTGAATGGTATAGTTAGCTTTTGTTTGTAACTAATTTATAAATATTTATTTAAATTTAGCACTGTCTTTACACGCATTTATTGTATAACTTAACAAATTTTTCGTATCCTCTATATCAACTTTATTAATTTGACTGCGCTACAAATTCTGTGAACTAGTGATGGGCAACTGAAATATTTTATATTGATTTATGATCTTTAAATTTGCTATGTCCATCGACTGAGAGACAAATTCAGGTTTTTAAGTTTTAATGTTTCTATAAAAGGAATTCCTTAAGTTATTTCAGTAATTTTGTAAAAATCGGTAGACCGAAGTGAAAAACCTAATGAAACCGATCATTCAATTATGGCGTCTTTGAAAAAACCATTACGATTTCGTCTACTTCTCTGAACTTACGAGTATTTAAGGTAGAGTTTATATAATAAACTTACTAAATGTATCCTTTTTGCAATTTGAATACTCGTTTTACGTTTTTTACAGCCAATGTCCCTTTCGAGGCGTCAAGCTATGCTCCCTCGTATATGTAGTTTTCCATTTAGTGGTTTCAAAATCACCGATCTGGCAAGACTATCTGCTGTTAAATACCTGTCATGTGCAGTATTATTTAGTATTGATCGTTTAACAACAGAAAAAAAAAAACATAAAAATAGGTAAAACTTACTCCAAAGTGGCGACTTAAATGTGGGCTTTTAATGGAACAAAATTTTCTTTAGCACTAAAGCTCATTTCTCGCTCGGTGGTTAAGTCAGCGAACCAAATTGTTGCATGTGGGGCTTTAAGAAATCAGAAGTGATTATGGAAAAGCCATTGCATCCAAAAAAAGTGGCTGCATGGTACGCGTTAGGGTCCGGAGGTGTCATCGGGACGTATTTATTTCTAAAACTACCTCCAAAGGATCTGCTGCTGCAACCAATTCAGTGGCGGTCAATTAAATGATATTGTATTTCGTACATAATGCCAAGGTCCAAGCATTATAATGAATTAAAAGCTTCATCGAAATCATAGCTTTATTGATAGCATACTTTAGTGCCTAGTGAAAAGAAATATTTGCTATAAGTTGATAATTGGATATACTCGTATATACATATGTATACAAGCTTCAGCCATTAATAAAAGAGGATTGGGTGATGAATATACCCATCGGAACCATGCTAGTCTTACTACTAAGTGATTGGCAAAACTGTCCTTTTTTATATTAGCTAAAGGAAAAAATCACGGGTTGTTAAAAATATTGCCATGCCAACATTTTCATTGAGATCAGCAAAACATACTTAAGTTTACGTGTTTCTATTGACCATATATGAAAGATTCTCAAAAAAAAAAAAAAATTTTTTTCATACGTCTCATTTTAAGTTTTCCACTTGTTTTCAATTGAATGAATTCTGGCACATGCAAACATTTTCCCCTATCCCAGAACATAAAGTTGTCTTACACTCCTCGCAGTCGGAAACTCACTTGACCTAAATATATATTTTTCATTACACGATTATATTATACGTATTCTTTCAATTTGGCTGGTGATGCCGCACAAGAATTCCCACCTTACCAGATTCTTCATTTCACTTCCATAACCCTTGTGGTGTGTCTGTTTGTCTGTGTGCATGTGCTGATGTTTATTATATTCCTTATTATTATTATTATACTTCATCATTGCAAAAATATTTCTTTGATATAAAATGAAATAAAAAAATTAAATGGGTAGGAAATGAAGGAATGTGCAAATACAACAATAACAGAAAATCAAACATGTACAAACAGCGCAGTCAGGCAACCACATGAAATCGCACTACTACCACTACAACCGGCTGAAGTAGTGCTTTCATCAACATTACAATTGGTGCGGCCACACTCTCCTCCACTATCACCACTATCACAGGCAGACAGTCATCAGAGGGAATATGGGAATTGCAATGGTAGCCACCAACAACGAGTACAATAATTGTTTTGTGTGAGGGAAAATACCCACCCACACTCTGACACTACATTAATGTGAGGTCAAACAACTCGTATCAAGGATATCGTCTGTGTGCTGTGCACGTACATGAACACATATCATTCATTCGTTCATTCCACTCAATATCGAATTGAAAAGCAAACGCAGAGAAATATTCATTTCACTTACATTCGCAGGCCGTAGTCCACGTTGGCCGGTATTTACGTTGTTGTCGTCATCATTATTGTTATTGCTATTATTATACTGACCGAGTGGGTTGCTTGGGCATGTTGGCATGCCTTTGCGGTCTGTTTGAGTATCAATTATTTGAGTATGCCTTTATGTCTATGCCATTTTTTTGCGGATTTATTATGGCCAAACTGCTATAATGAGCTTTGCACATCGTCACATCAGTGTTGGCGAATGTCCATATAATGCACCTCATATGAAGTTTATTGTGTGAAAAGCTATCGTTTTTCATTTAATCCTAACTGCGATAGAGTTCATCATCTTCTGTCATGGAATGTTTTTCATTTTCGGCAAATACTGGCAAATAAATGGCAAATGTACCTTACGGGGCTTAGCACCAATTGCTATTAGCAAAGATGAACTATAATTTGTTAGAGGGGGAATATATACGCTAATCAAAGTTTACCTGTCGTATGATTTATAGCTGATATGAGTTATTAAAAATGGTTAGTTTTAATAATTATAAAATATTTAATACAAACTATTCAAATTGTTGCTGTATAATTATAATATATTATAATATAATTATGATTTAATGAATATGTGACAACTGGTCAGATACGAAGTTGGACAGCTGTTATCTTACATGTCCACCACCACATATAGGGTGATTCCTTAGTCGTATTTTTTTTTTATAAATCGAATAAAACACTCAAATTTGCATCATATATTAAAATTTCTTATTGGAATCGATAAATTGGTCTTTGCCATTTAATTTTTAAAGATAATTTCATATAAATGTTGTCCGCGGCTCCGTCTCAAAATGTCCATACGGAAGATCCAATTTTTCGTCACTTTTTCGAGCATTCCGGCGTGTATTCCACGAATAACGCGTGTTATGTCATCTTGTAAGGCTTCAATAGTGTTCGGCTTGTTCACATAGACTAACGACTTGACATAACCCTACAAGAAATAATCAAGAAGCGTTAAATCGCAAGATCATGGGGGCCAACTCACAGGGCCAAATCGAGAGATAAGCTGCTCACCAAATTCATCCCTCAACATATCCATTGTTTCACGAGCAGTGTGGCATGTCGCACCGTCCTGATGAAACCACGTGTCAACCAAGTTCAACTCAGCCAATTGGGACAAAAATAATTCCTTGTGGTTGAGTAACACATGCGCAATCGCTGAGAACGGCGACGAATTGACATTTCACCATCGTCAATCACACTGGTCGCTGCGGCTGCAATATTTTCCTCGGTACGCACTCTACGCATGCGAGTCGATTGTTTTATGTCCAACAAAGTAAATTTGATGCAAAATTTGGAGATAACAGCACGAATTGTTGATTCAGCAGGTCGATTATGACGACTATAAAATGGTCATATCAAACGATGCACATTTGTCACAGAGCACGAATTTTAATAGTAAATTTCAACGATTTGCAACCGTTGCTCGTCTGTTAGTCTTTCTATGATGAAATGGCAGAGTATACTGTACACTTTTCACTTTGACAAATATTACTCTAAATATTACAAAAATTTAATAAAAAAAGTTCATTTTTACAAATGTGAAGTTAGTCTTGATATGGGCAATTTTGTTTCTTATTGGACCAATTGCAAATATGTAAATGGGTGTCATAAACGCCTTCTCTCATAAAAATACATTGACTTTCCTCATTTTTTCCAGTGAAAATTTATACTTTTGTTTTAATATTTTTCAGTAATCGTGCTCATACTTGAGGTGGCACAGTGGCGGTATCTGTACGATAGCATCAATAAGCTTCTAATTAATGAATGAATGAATAAATTAACTAATAATTAATGAATTGATTGAAAGACCTCGAAAATGATTATTACTCCAAAGTTAGGTTCAATTTTTAAGTGTGAATTTTTTTTTCCTTAAACGAACCGATTTCCTAGTCCGTAGTCTATGGTGATTAAAATGTTGTGCACAGCCAGCGTCAGATAAGTGAACGCATTAGAAATGCACTTTTCTCACATTCAGTGAGCTTCCATATGTTCTATTATTGAAGAGACTTAGCGTTTGTTGACCACTGCGATCTTTAGTTACTGAAACATTAACTGAATTTGTCGATAGCTCGCCTGTTTCACATTTCTGTCAGTGCAATGAAACGACTTCCGCTCAAAGAAAGATAAGTGATAGAATCGGGGCTGGAGTGTATGATTACGTGCATCGCGCCTCGAAGGATACCACACTTAATTGGGAGTGCGTTTGTTTTTGCTCCAGATATGCCTTTCAAAGGCATAATTCGGTACGAAAAAGCAATGTAGAAAACTATTTCCAACTCAAATTTCCACAAAATCGTAATCTTTCACGAAATCTCTGAAATTGTGTTACTTACAGATTACTTCCACTTGGTGACTTTATATCAACGTAATTAATTTCGTCCGAAATCCTTGTTGCAACATTCTTTTTGTAGGGCTATTTTTGTCTTGGCATATGAAGCAAATATTTGTTGGAGATAATAATTTGGTTCATGTTTCAGTTCACTAATAGATAAAGTGATTCGGATCGGCTCAAAACTGGTATATTTCGAATTTAGTTTGCAGCCCAGCTTTTAGTGCTTTCACGAAAAAATATGCATTATCGAAATTGGCTTTATAGCTTTGCAAAGTATTCTGCATGATATTGATATTCACCTTAGTAAATTGAGTTATATTTGTTAAGTAGAAAAAATTATAATTCAACAGGCGTATCTTTAACAGAATTATGAGAATTTACCTTCAAGTACTGCTACAAACAAACAACTATGTCGTTCATTTTCAATACGGTTTAATAATCAAATCAAAATAATCAAAATAATCTTTATAATATCGATGTATATTTATTATCATAATTGTTTTGTTGATGGTTAATGAAGTGCGCGATAAAAAATTCAATTTTGTAATTTTTTGCTCTTTCTTTAGTTTGTCGCATCAAAATTTGACTTGGATCACAAGCATCTGTAGCTTCTTACGGAGTTTCGAAGTTTCTATGGTTATGGTTTTATTCTAATCCAACCGTACATCCTGACCCATCACGTGTGTATAGATTGACGCATAAAACTCACTATTAATAACAAAGTACGTTCGTCTCTCACACTTTTGAATCCATCGTTCATCTACTTGCTTAATCCATGACAACACTTGTAGCACTCTGCTTTTGATTTTCAAGCTATCAATAATATTTTTGTTGACGCTGGATCCTACATGAATAAAAATACCCACAACTCCCACGATATATTAGTATGTCATCGTACACGCAACATCCCAAAGGAGTAGACTTTTCTTTGTCGACTTAAATCATAAATAAACTTAAACTGATTCCAATCCAGTATCTGAGAGTCTCAGAAGTTTCGATTACAAATGTTCATATCATAAGGGTGAAAAAGGTACCCGTTTGTTTCACTGCTACTTTTCTTGGCTGATATACTAAAGTTAGATATAGATTCGAGCTATTTTTAGCGTATAGTACAGTTAATCGAAGAAAATTGTTTTTTTTTTTATACCCCTCCATGATTTTATTTAATACGAATAACAGGTCAGTTGTCGATTATCCACATACAATTATAAAGCTTTCATATGTCCCACGGAACAGGCTTTTGTCTTTCCAATAATATTTTCGACACGAGCTTATATGCGGTGGATTAAACTTGATCCACTTCTTTGATCCATTTTTTTTTTTTTTTGAGTATAGTATACATTATTAAGCTTACCTGTGCTTAAGACGTGATATTGCTATTCTGATCTCGTTATGAGTCGGTTGTGGGGACCGAAACTGGAATTTTATAGAAATTTCATTTCCATAATTGCAACAAACTCTGCCTATCTGCGATCTAATTTCCGTCGAGCTTCGTGTCATAATTGTTATCTTTTTACTATAAAGTTTGTGAGGCTTCACCTCTTAGCATGTGGCTTTTGCATCCTCTATTTTCCGGTAATTTTACGATAGTTTCTGCCACTTAAAAATATGTTTTGATCCTTTTTCATGATCCATAGAACTCGCTATACAAATGGCTACATCGTCGCCATTTATGTATACATCGTTGTACTGAGGCTACCAGCGGTGGCATATCTTTCACGCACTTATAAAAATCTGTGTAAATCTCAACCATAAAATGGTCTCATGACTTCCGGTATAAACTGCTTGGGAAATTCTGTAAAGCACATGAAGTCCAAATGGGAAACAGTGTATAGAAGAAGTTGAAGGTTGAACGTCTATGTCTTATTTTTTATACTACAAGTAATTCAACAGGTTTTCAATAATACAACAGTACTAAAACACCACTATCTCAAACAAAGCCGAGCAGGAATATAATTTGTCATGTCAGCTGGTAGGGATTGATCGAAAAAAATGATGAAAATGTGATGTGTAACTACTTATGCAACATATGAAGATGAAATAAAGAAACTTTTTTTTTTATTTAATTTACATAAAAATTGTTCAACAAAGCCAGCCAGCTACTTATGACATCCTGAAAGCTGAAACTCAACTCAGACTTCACACATCTGCAAAGCTGTTTTCAACCTGTATCGTATGAGTTATGCTTAATTAGTGTACAACGCTTATACCATCTGCTATCTCGCTGTCTGGCTCATTGAATATGTAATTGAATTTCGGGCAGGTCTTGCTTTCCATTACATGATTTTCGAAATTATGTGCGTAGATTTGAAGAATTGTGACTGTGCTGGTACGTGCACTCAAATATATGACACCATTAATTTCCAAATTTCAGCAATAAATTCGACCGGTCATCAGCTGAGGTGGCAGTTTGTTTTGCAGATTGTTTTCTTAATCAAATGCCATCCAACTCAATATGTATTAATGTCAGGTTGTCCACATGTCTGGGCAGGCAGTTGACAATTCTAATGATTTGTTTTTCTGCCCCCGCCACTCCCTTTCTTTCTTGCCATAGCGAGTACAAAATACACCTTCATTAAGTCGATGCCTATTTGTGATGCAAGATGAGAATGTGTACGTGTGGTAGGGACAGTGCTACAGCATGTCTTTTTGTTCCTTGATATGGTCTTCAAATTGAGAATGCCTTTGACTGATTTGTATTCATATGTCATATGCTTTGCTCACCAGGATGCTTGCGTTATTCCATCTTTGTCAATCTGTCTCTAGTATTTCGGATTATGCATTGCCACAACAATTCTTGCCGATTTTGATGTTTCTCCTTCTGTTGTAGCTGCTGCTGTTGCTGCCGTAGGACTTGTGCCCTTAATGTATTCTGTTTTCGTAGTATTACTTGTTTCGCTTATCTCGATGCTGCCCCTGATAAGGGTCACTTAACGCCTTTTGCCTTGTCTTTGGTATTTGCTGTTCATTTCCTGGTCATCCATTAAACTCTGTGCATGGTGTTGCCAGTTATTTTGCGTTTCTATAGATGTTCGTTGGATTTTCGGAAGCGTTCGAATTGAATGTACGATATGTTTGGCAAATTGGGAAAACATGTTGGACTTGATTGGGTTTGGGTGTTAAGACAAATTAGTTAGAGACTTTGTAGCAATCATTCGATTAGAAACCAATGCTGAATGATGTAAGTAAGATTTTTTTCTATTTGTGTATAACATTGAGATCATAATTTTTCTTTAAATGGAATGAGGAACAGCTCTGACATTGACAGTACGTTCAGTTATAAACAGTTAAAGTATTGACAACATCTGTAAACCTATGACATGAATATGTTGTAAACTATTACTGATGTACTGGTGCACTCTCAACTCAAAACTGAGTGCTCAGTTCTGCTCAACTAATTTCTATTTTTTTTTAGAATTTCACTGATAAAAATATGAAATATTTAAACTAGTGTGAGTATATAACGATTACCCTTTCCCGAAACATAAGCGTGTTGTCTATATGAAGAAATTGCTGAAAGAGCCTGGAAAATGTTAATTTTTCTAGTGGTGCTTTAAGGCCTTGTAAGTAATCTTTTTCACCAGTTGGGCATAAATGTTGATTGCAATAAAATTTTACTCAGACTTTTAATTACGGCGGATAGTGGAAATGCTGATTTCATATATGCCTTGTAAAAGTTATTTTGTTTTACGACCTGTGAGGAATATAAATGAAAACAAGCATTTATGATAAGTTGACTTTATTGTTATAACTTTGGCAGGCATTGGAATCAACTGAAAATGCTTTTTCCATTTGTTTGTGATAAACCTGTCCAGTCACAAAAAGGACAAGACTGTGGATGATTAATGGCTGAGCCACTGTGCTTGTTAACAGTCAATGGATAAACATTTTCAGCCGCTTTTTCGTACAACTTCATTTCTACGTTTAATATTCAGATCTCCCCTCTTAGAAACTTCATTTAGTAATTTTATATATAAACCTAGATATTTTTGTACTATAGCGATTTATTGTTTGTTTAATTTCTTTTTATCAAACTCCTCAAAAGAATAAATGTTGGTCGTTTTGGTGATCGCACTCTCAGTTTCCGACAATTTTCAATTTTAGCGATATACAATACAAAATTTGAATCTGGATTGAAGGCAATTGGTAAAAGGCATTCTTTTGATCCTAATTCTAGTTTTTTCCCCGATTATAATGGGGAAAATCCGAAAATTGTGGTAATTTTTGACATTGGATACTCTGTTTTAGAGACATGGATATATTTAAGTTCCACAGATTTTTCTTTTTGAGGATTTAAGAACATTTAAGAAAATGTTGTTGGATACCGCTTTCTCCAAAGACTTTGTCTGAGATATGGACACGTGTGCAATTTAACAGGTTTAAAAAGTATTTGTAGCGTCGAAGGTAATTGTTAATCAATATTTCTTTCAAGTCAAAATTAAGTTGCTCCTACAACTGACTTCTGTGGTTTAAATGCATGTTATCGATTTTTCATTTGGCTATTTCAAGTATGAGAGAAAGCTTTTTAAAGACTAGAATTTTTTGTAATTTTCCATCAGATATCGAGAAATATATTTTTACTTTCTGTTAATTTTCTAGCAAATTTACTGATTTACGGGAGTTCAGTCTTACTTTGCGACTGTCAGTTCGTGGGATAATGGCCTGTTATATTTTTGTGTAATGCCTGGTATAATGAAGAACTCTGTAATTCAAAAGTTTGATTACAAATTGATCCATTTAATCAATCAGTCCTCTGTAATTTCTAACCTTAATAAACTGTTGCAAAATTGATCGACTGGTCTAAATGTAATCCGCGTTTCCTCATTAATTTCTGAACGGAAGGCTTCAATAAGACAAACTAATGACTAATCAACCTGTAAGTTGGTTCACATGATTGAAATATCTGTTAATATCTGAAATATTCTTAAAACAATTGAGGATTTCAAGAAACTTAATGTTAAGAACAACTACTTCCTTCATTTCAGAACAATGAGAATTAAGTCGCCGATGAAATGTTCACTATCATTCGTTCAATGCCCTAATTTCAGTTGAATATTTTTGATTGGCAGAATTTCGTTAAGAAAGGTGCAACAACATTTCATCAACGTCGTGCCTGATACAATAATCGACTGCAATTGGGGCGCAACCAAGGACATGTGTTACACACAGCTTACAGTTGTTATCCTAATGCGAATGTCCTTACATCTGATCACTTCCTTCAATTTCTCTGCTCGACTGCTGTCTGAAATGCATATGTGTATTGTCTGTTGCTTGTAGCTAAATTGTTATCCTTCTCAGCACTTCCTTTTGTCATTTAGTTCCTTCTTGTTCAATGTGTGATGACAAAGATGTATGAATTTTTTTTGTAAGTCGGCTTACGTGTGATGGTAGTGGACTTTTACCAAATTAATCCGTTACTGTAAGAGTATTGAGTACAAACTTAATACGCAATTGTTTTGATTATTTATTAGGAATCGCTTTGATACAGTTAATTCTACTGTTCTTGATGTAAGTTGGTAGATTTTAAACTCCATTGTTTAAGATGCTATAACACGAATTCAGACAAATTTGTATTCGTTAAAATGTTACCATTTAGCTTAACATCAACATTTTAGGTTATGAATTAAAATGCTGTGGTCTTGTCATGCCCAAGTGAATATTCATTGTTGTAATACGTGGTAATATGAATTCTCGGCATATAACATGGATCAGACAGAAAAGCCAAATTGACTTCTAAGTATCGTATATTACTGATGGCTTGTGCCTCCTTGTTTTGCAACCCCTTCTAGCACTATTAGAGAGAGCGTAATTCCTCCTTTCCACGGACAATGACGGACTCCTACAGTTTACAAATTATAGACTCAACAAAATGTTAACGAATTTTTATCCTCTAAAATACGGCAAAGAAAAAGTGATGGTGGCAAAGAATGCGGTTTTCTTGACCAATTTTATCAAAACTTTGTATAAATTTTGGCTCATAATATTCACTAACACGAAGTAATAAGTTACTTATATTGACTAATACCAATATCAATGCCAATCAAATACCAATACCAATAGGTATACAATTCTTTCCATCAATTATTTGTAGATTACGCCATTATATAATAAATGCTGGAAACAGTGGTTATTTTAACTATACACTTGTCTCAATTTCACATCGATGACGATAATAGGGTAAAGTTTACAATCACTCTTAAACGATGGCAACAGAAAGCTTCATGAAGAAAAAAAAAATGTTTCTATTCATAAATAAAGAGTGACATTTGTGGTTGGGTATGCCGGCACATATGAGAAACAAGTTACAGATGTTTTGTTTTCAGTTTGGTATAAACGTTTCTTTTTCCTTTTTTTTTGTTTTTTAAACACTAATTGACATCTGTCAGCAAGGAAAAAAGCAACGGTATCTCTCATACTCTGACACAGAATGGATAACAGGATGTGTTTGAATACGAATATGTGTTCGGACATAACTATGTACTATTCATGTACATGTACTTGTATTTTTTTATATTTATTTTTATTTATATTTTTTTTTTTTTGTTTATTAAATTTCCTTGTCGCTTGTGTGCGTACGAGTTTGTGCAAATGATACTGTCAGTCACAAACTGAACAATGATGGTTTAAATCGTTTGTAGGTGTCACATGTCCTGTCCGGTTGTTATTCATATGCCTGTGCAGATGGGATATCTACTGGTCAGATGAGCATTCACTCCTAGAGATTTTCTGGTCAAGGGTTTAATAGATCAATAGGGAATTGCTATTTTCGTTTTTTTTTTTTTTTTTTTTGTTTTTGAGTAAACTGAGGCTGACAATTTTGTGTTATTTGTGTTGTGGTTTGCTTGTGCATATCATTTATTTTGTTACTTGAACACAAAATTGTTGTGGAAAATTAAAACATAAATGAATGCTAAAGCAAATAGAGTAATTAACTGGAGAAAATTGTTGGCAAATGGTTGCCAAGTGGGTTGTGTTTGAATTTGAAGTCGTCAGCCATTGTAAAATATGCTCTGGTCGATTACAAAAACTCAGCCGAAGCTGTTTAATTTTCGGGCCCATATTCGTTAAAATGCGAATATATTGTATCTTTGGCAATAATTAGGTAACGTAATTCCGCTTAATTTCATGCATTACGGTTGGCAATTTTTTGAATTTTTCCTTAATAACTTCGACTTTTTTAAATGGTCTGGATGCATTCCGAAAATTTGAGCAGTGAAATACTTACAAAAACATATCAATTTACATATTACCTTCTAATTTCTAATTTATCTACAAACAAATAGAAAGACGCAAAGTTGAACATATGGAAAATTGGACTGCCACAATATTATAGCCGTTAGCGCTAACTGGAACAGCAGTTGTAGTAGTAGTAAGACCGATCGCATAAACTACAACGCGGGTCCACACGAAAATTTTAAAAACTTGCGGATTATTTGCAAAGGGAAATGTTTGATATTGCAAAACAATCTACGATTTATTTGATGCTTGACTACGAGACTACGAGTTGATTATTCTGTCTAGTACTTAATTTGCGATTAATCGGAGATCAAAAATTTGTACACTTCTTATTTTTAAATGTCTACTAACACATTTTACAGAGCCAAATATTTGCAATTAGTAACAAATGTCATCTGACTATTTATAGGGTGTTATTGTCTTGCTCATGTCTGTCTCATGCGTATTATGGGCAAAGGTAATGAGACAAAAGTTATGTTCCATCAGTGCCCTGTATTTATTCCACCAAGGAATCTAGATTTATATTGTTTTATATTTTTGACATTTTCTGAATGGATCTTTAGATTCTTTCCAATTTTTGTTATAAAACCCATCAAAGTGTTCTAGTATTTTGTATAAAATAATCTACGTAATTTGAAAATATATCCTTTTAAATTTTAGCGATCGAGGTCCGTCATTTATATATGTAATTTCATTCATTTTCAATTCTTCCACTAAAGGCAAGAGTCATGTTCTACAAATTTTCAACAATATATTACATTTTCATTTGGGAAATATGAATAAACTAAAGCTTACATTTTGATAAATCGCCCCCCATTTTGCTTTATTCTTTTCAACAAAAGTTATGTAGCTCTGGGCGAACTGCTCCGCGGTTCTTTAAAAGATAAGATTAACATGAAAAAATACCTAACACCAATTAGTAAATGGTGTAATGATTTTTATATTAGGGGACATTTTTCAAACTGCACTCGTAATTTCAGTTTCAATTAAAGAGATGCAAATTAAAATCTTAATCTATTTTATTATATATTTAATATCGTGGGGACATTATATTTCAGGGCAACGTAGAGATATATTTCTATATTCCTATTCCTCTGTATCTCTATATTTCTATATTCCTATATTTCTATGTTTCTACATTTCTATAATACAAATCTTTATTTCTATATTTCAATATTTGTATATTTTTATATTTCTACATTTCCATATTTTAATATTTCTATATTTCAATATTTCTGTATTTCTATTTTTTTATACTTCAACGCTTCTATATTTCTATTATGTATTTCTATGTTTCCATATTTCTATATTTCTAGAGTTATACTTCATCCAGTGACATGTTAGCTAAGGTCTTCCTGTGATTGGGCTTAACGTTTGAAAGAATGTACGACCGGTGCCATTAGAATTATTCCGAGACATTTTAGGGGAAAATATTCTTGGTCCTGCCGCAAATCAGTCTTCATCGCGGCTCCTCCGAAAAAAGATTTAAAGAAGTTAGTCTAGTTTTGAAACCGAAATTAGGTTTAAACACAAAGGCATATACAAGGAAACTGCTTGAAGAACAAAGCTGCGGTTGTCAATGGCGTGCCGGCGGATCTACCTAAGATCGATGGCATAGAGGTTATACTACGTAAGAATCGGCCCTTTAACGCTTATTAAAATATTTGCAACAGCTATCGCTTGATCAGTCTTTTATACAACGCATATATGGCGATGTAAAATTCTAAATAATATTCTAGCAGTTCTAATTGGACCTCATCAACACGTCTTTGGACAATTTTCGCAGCTTGTGTGTAGTGCATGTTCTTCAACATACTTATACATCTAACAATGATTAAAACTGCTGCCAATGTTGATTATTCTGTTGATCAAAACTGCATGATGTCACTGCAATCCTCTCAGACATTAAAAAGAGATTAACATCACTGAGTTTGACATTTTTTGTTTCGGTGAATAAAGAGTCTACTCCTGTGTGACATTTATAATTATAAATATAAGATGGTGTATGATCAAGATTGGTAGAGATTACGTTGCTGATAAAATAAAAGATGTCAGACAGGAAATTGCAATAAGAGCATGCCTTGAAAATGAGTGCTATTATGATCTAAGTTAGCAATTTAAAGACAAAGCACTTTCCCGACGAGCGAACGCCCTACTGTATTAAACACCATTCTACTTTTCTCTGGGGAAAGACTTCTTCGTTGCATTTTCTATTATATGAATCAAGAGTTGTACTCATATATTTGACAGTGAACTGCAAGCCATTTAGGATAGAGCATTTTTTTCTCCAGAATGAGGAAATGTCCAAAGGCAATGCTGTGACACTGCCGAAACTTGGTGTAACGATTTCCTTCCAATTTGCAATGAATTGTTTTTTACTAGCATACTCGTATATTAAGCCTTTATTTTATATGCTTCTAATTTCGGTGATTTATTCCAGATATTATCGGAATGAAAAATGTGATGTCGTTTTACAGAGTTTGATATTTGAAAGGTGACGGATTTTTGATATGAGAAATCCAAAACCGGCACAGTATGTGTGAGTAAGGGTTTTGAAAACAATACTGATAACCATGAGCGGCCCATATGTAGGGTTTATACGTGAGCCTGTTAGAGAATATAAGCAAAAAATTGGTTAAATTGTGAATAAAACTGTGGCTTCTGGAATCGATCATACCTGTCGTGGACCGCCCATTTGCATGGAGATGTAACAAATCATTGAACTCGATTTCGTTTAACACATACTTTTCATGCCTTCTCTAAGTCTCTAAGTCATCAGAAAAAAATGAAAAAGTTAGCAATATCATTAACATTGTTTTGACATTCTTTAAAATGCATTCTACGAAACTGGAAAATATCCATATCCACGCAAATATTTTGGAATCAAACACTTTCAAAAGCAATGAAAAAACTATTCCAAAAATAATCCAAATATGTAGTGGACTGACGTACATGGATAAATCGAAGTAGATTTGATTTTATGAGGGTGGGTATATTCAGTAGTGTTTCCATTGCTTATATTTCTAATATTACAAAAGTACACAAATATAACTTGTGATTTAAGAACAAACAACTCGTAATGTCAACAATAATTTCAATTCACAACAAAATCTATTCTTAAAAATTTCTTCGTTTGCGCCAGTCCTTCTCAATTTTTTTTCCGTACGTCTTATCCATAAAATTTCCATGATATTTCGCAATTCACTATTCAAAAAACTACAGTTGTATCATATCATATCAGCAGTTATTCTTTTGTTCCGAAATATGTATACATTTTGTATATAAATTCATGTGGACATAGACTGATTTGTACTAACCATAAATATTTAACACCAAGATAAATATAAAATGCATTGATTGCATCTCCGTGCAGCAATAAGAAGTTGAAAATATATCCATTAGCATTGTTGTGACTTTGACATCGTTGCAGTTGTGGAAGTTATGATTGTATTTTGTCAACAGCTTTTGTGTGTGTTTTTCCTGTAGAAATCTTTGTATGGAAATCTTTGTATGGACACTAAAGAAAGATTTTGTTTGCATTTATGCATTATGAAATCGCAAATAAAGCACTTACAATCATTTTCAAAGTGCCGATTTAAGGGAGGAGAGCGATAAAATGAAAGTGCAAATGCAAATTACTACGCAAAACCTTTTTGACATTTTGGTGTAACAGATATTTTGCAATAACAAGGTCTCCTGTTGGCAGGATTAAATGTTCAAGCATGATAGTTGCTTACAACAATATGTATCTTTAAATTTTTGTAAAACTTATAAATTCGCTAAAAGTCAAATAGTAAGACGGGACTGAGCTAATGTACCTTATATAGCATGTATACATCCTGTTGGTGTACCGGTTCATTGCAATGTGAAAATAATCTTAGATTACGCGCAATAGAAGAGCTTGACCTGTTTTGCTAATGAAATATCCACTGACACCTATTTTAGAACCACATCCACAATCAGAACAGGGTCTTGAAAAGGTGTATCAACTTCCCATATCCTTCAATTTCCCAAAGGCGGCGAGTCAACTAAAACAAAATATTTTTAATCTGTGGCTCGGAATGGTCATCGAACAGTATGTCCTTTCACCGGGTTTAAAAGTAGAAATGTATATAAGCAGGGTTGTCATACTTGTATGACGAAATTTGCCATAATAATGGGATGATATTGTTTTCTTTCTTTTTTTTTATAAAAATTTGATTAATTTAAAAAACATAAACTTTCATATTAAAATTTAAGATAAAAGGTAAATTAAGTAAAATGTTCATTGAAACCTTCTACGATGTTTTTGTATTACTGCTTTTTGATTCATCGCATAGAGTTGCTTTGAGTCAGTCTAAGTCGGACATGAAATGTCGGTCAATACAAACTATCACTACTAACTGCTTCATTACAGATGTAATTTTGAACTTATAGTTGCTGTTGATGTATATTGGATTTCAATGTCCACTCATTTTACTTAAAAGTTATAATGCATTTTAATGATTTTAATATTTTGCTCTTTTGCCAGCCTTTATCAATTATCGTTTGACATTTCTTTTTATGTTTTATGTTTCAATTTGTTTTACCGCTATCAAATTATATTTTTTGGTTGCCAAATCTTATTATTACAAAAGCCGCAAAAGGTTATGGTAAGACGATGTATTAAGCGGTGCGGCAAAAAATTATATCTACAGAAATAATTTCCTTCCGTTATTTTATCGTACTGGCATGGGAATCGTCATACAAAATATTGATACAAATATCGGCCACTAGTTAAAAATCAGCCAAACAAATTGCCAGCAGTAATTCTAAATTTTTCTACATTAAAAAAGCTTTGAAGGCACCACCTTTGATGACAAATCGGTAAGTCTGACAACGCTGCGTGTGAGTTCATTGAATATGAGAAACTCTACTATGTGAATTTCAATGTGTTTTCATTTAGCGTATAAACTCTAGGACTATATAGAAGTAGTCTAATTTCATCCGACATGTGATTGTGGAGTTTATCACATGTTTATCACATGTAGTGACGTTATAGAGCAATGTATCGACTCATCTTCAAATAAGCGGGCATACCAAAAATGACTACCTCCCATGCATAATGTATTGATTTACGTTATTTTTACAGTGTTTTTAATATTATCTAATAACTGTCGTTACTATCGTACATAAGTTAGAGTGGTTCCTTCCGCACTTATCAATTGGTACCCCATGTTGGTTTTTTGTTAACGAATAAATAATAAGAATACCAAAAATATTCCAATAAAGGAATATTTTCCAAAATTTAAAATTTTTCCTACTGCCTCATTTATCGTTGTAGGTGACGCCAGATAGATGAGCGTGGGGAAAACGTCTGTTTTTATATAATTTAATGGCTTTACCACTTTTTTCATAAGAAATTCAAATTTATTTTTTTTTTTTTTTGAAATGACGAAGACTGTAATTAGGGCGATCCCTTAAATAATACTCGTACATGAGTTGGAATAACCCCTTCCCATGTTCATCAATTACCACTCTTAACTAACGAACGAAAGCTACAATTACTGCAAAATTCTAAAATTGTCCATTATTCTAATGCTACCTATATTTAGACGGATTTCGGATTTCGAAGACTTTCGCCGCCAGCTGACAGCTTTTTCTAGAGTTGGTTTCGGTCGTTGTATGGGCAAGTTCTTCCTATTGGCCGCTTTTGCTTATATTCGAACGTAAACTAAAGTTGTGCCCCCTACCTTAAGTAAACTCTATACTATTTCCAACAGACACATTTACGGAGGGGTGGACGGATGTGCTAAAATAGATTTTTACGACAAGCAAATACTTACATACTTCACGAGATCTGAAGTGTAAAGTTTTACTAATTATTAACGGAATAGGGAAATTGTGATAGCGGTGATAATTTATAGTTGTACAAACGGAGAGACAAAGTTAGAAATCGGATTTGTTTTATTAACTGATCCAACGGTTTAATTATTATCATTAATAGGTTTGTGGATGTTCGCCGAAATTAAATTACGTGTTGAGTGTCGGTCGAAATATAAGAGTATACAGCTGATAGATGCAGGATGATATTTAAAGAAAGAACTATGAAATTCATTGAAAAATTGACAGTGCTCTTGGTATTAATTCTTTCCATCACATCAAAATATAGCGTTTTATCTCTTCACGTAAAAGTAAGATTTTTTATTGCGTTCTTTTATCGTTGTTATGCAATTTGTCATAAATTTGTATTTATACACTGATATAAATACACTGACGTATGGTGTAGTTTCATGTTTACACACGTACTCCACATGCACACATGCAGAAGTACATATGGATGCATGTGCACCAACTTAGTATGTGTGTGTGTGGGATGTTGTATAACAAAGCTGCTACATTGTCATGCATTATGGACTACAGAAGGTTTGGATCTGCTTTTTTGTTCACATTTTTCTTTTCATTTGCGGTGATCAATCGATTTTTCAAATTCGCGTTGCTTAAGCGAATTTGTATATCTTTACAAGTTGTTGTACGTAGCACGTAAAGGTATAACGAACTAAAATATTGAATGATAATAATAAATATTTAGTAAACTTTGCGGTAGATATAAGTTCAGTTATGGGTTTGTTGTCTGCTTTACGGAATGTAATCCAAACGTGGCAGCAACAACTCCACATATTTTAAAATGGAAATCTCTGAGAAATTGTATAATTTCGCCTTTTCAATATTTATTCCAACAACTGCAAGTAGTTCCATGTAGACAATTTCATTTTTTTGCATTCATAAATATCTTGTAATAGCAATGTTTTTGAACATTTAGTGAAGAATTTCAATTTTAAGAAGAAATATAGAAAATGGATGAACCAAATCATTTTGCCTTATTCTTTTAATGATATATTTGCGGCAAATATTTGTGTTGCAGGCAATATTTATTCATTTAGTACTTTATAGCTCATTTTTAGCTCAACAAGTGTTTGTAAAATCCTTGGATTTTATTTAAAGCTGAATGTTGTGAGCAGTTAATGGAATATAAATTAATTTTAAAATATTACAATAGAAAGCGCATAAATAATGATAATAATTTGTTAACACGCTGTTATTTTAGCTTCAAACAGCTCTTCTCGATAAGAGTTCTTAAGGAAATTCAATTTTTTAGAAAATTTCGATTAAGCACAATTTCTATTAAAGGAAATACATTTGGTTTGGAAAGTTCAGTTGCACTGACTTTTTCGGTAAAAACCGTATATTCTATATAGTGTTTCGTAAGTATTTTTAACTAGCTAGTAACTAGCTATATTTTTAACTACTATCACTAAAGTCCATTAATAACAAACAAATCTTCATTCTCAAAAATGTTTGTTTATACCGCTCGCTGATTCGCTAAACGAATTAAGCAGTTCTCAAAAGGGAGCATCAAAATGCAAATAATTTTTTCGGTCTCGACTCTCGTATGCTTATGGTGACAATAGAATCTTTCTTAATTATAACTATAATTTTGGAAATATGTCTGCATCAGTTGTTGCACTTGACGTCACAGCCAATTTTATTTTGTCGGCGAAATTACTTTTGTTGACCCTCTTTCAATAATTGAGAAGGAGAATTGTTACTGTAACATATCGTATCGTGTAAAATCACAGTATGACTTTTTGTGCAGATTTCTTCATTATCTTATTTTTAATCATATTGGGGATGCTCCACAGTAAACTATTGCTCTGTGTGAAATAACATGTGCTGTACGAATGCTCAATTAGATTTTAGAATACCTTCATCGCAGATCATGTGTGGTTGTTCCGCAAAGGTGTACTAGTTTTGAAACTCAAAAATTCAGCCGTACCTTTCCATAATTTTTGCGATATTACGTTGTTGAATACAATATTGTAGTCAATAAAATTATAGTGTATTTTGATGAGTTTTTTTTCGCATCTTCTCCAGAATAACCTGCAATGTCAATATCTGGTTAGTTGTCGATTTACGATTAACACAGGCTTTAGGACCTTGTATGAGATGTGTAAAAGACTGATCCTATTATAGTTGATACACACGCTTGGACGGCCTCGCCGGCAAAAGGAATGAAATTAAATATTATTTGATACTGCCAAAAATGTAATAGGCATGAATATCAAGCGAGTTTCTTGGCTTTTTAAATCGAGTGTGCTATGGCCGGCTATCGATTTACCGAAATGACATTTTTCCTCTACAATCTCTGATAGGTAGGCAGGCTGTGGCGATATCAAATGTTACTTATGTTACCTTACATACAAAAGATCGATTTGTAATATTAATTTTTACATTCAGATCTATAATAGATTGCATTAAATCTAACCATATTTGCAAACACGGTGAACTTAGAACTGAAATGGAATTAAACTGCGGCTCCATATGGTATCTCCCCCACGAATTGACAGGTTTAGCAGAAACAAATTTTCCCAACAATTGTTTCTATTATTGTGTACCAATTTTTAGCCACTGTTGATGAAGACAGAGCGGTTCAACAGGCTCCTTCCAGCATTTAAACGTTTTTACACCAACAGGATAGGATATCGGATGAAGTTGCATGTAAGTCAACTTAGATGACTTTACTCATCTATACTAATTATATAACAAGCTCAGATTTTAATTACGTACTCTAATCCTAAAATTGTATTTCCAAATATAACAGAACTAACTGTTTATGCGTGTTAAGCTTTCAACTTTTTAAGCTACTTACATCTGTCGAAATACCGACAAAGCAAAGACTTTACTTACGGTTCAACGACCTCATGTTATATCACGCAATATTACCGCTGAACTTGCGCGCTTTATTCCGTAATTGGATATTGCGTGATTAGAATAAATCGGATATGCTGCTACACAAGAAGATCAGTCGCCAATCGCCTCCTGGAAATGCATTTTAATCGCCATAGTGTGCACATTCAATCATTGTACGTGCGTATTAATGACTATGCTCGGGATCACACTCAGTTTGCCAATTGCGTTTATACTCCATTACGTCCAATGTGTAATTTAAGAACGAATAATTCTGCCATTACCACTAAGTGCGTGTTTATGCGAGTGTATGTGTGTGTGTGTGTGTGTGTGTGTGTGCATTATCAGCAATACAAGCCATAGCAAGGCAGTGGGGCTATAAATATGTCCTACCCCTTCTGCCTTTAAAAGTGTTTGAAAGGCAAAATTTGCTTGTGAAATATTCGGTATGCAGAATTGTGATGTAGTTTAAAGCATCTGAATTAGTGCAAATTTCCATAATACCCATTTGATTGCCATGCGGATTGCAGTGCCAGGGAGTAATCATTGCAATCGTAAATTAGATGACCAAAAATGATGCAATAATTACTGATTGAATTGCTGGGGAATGTGGCATATTCAGTGCGACAATTGTTGTAAATACTTAACGAAATGTACCTAATAAAATTAGTTGGTGCAATTGAGAGATGAGAGGATGGAAATATTAGTAAAGTGTATCATAATATTTACACAATAATTGGAATTATAAATTCCGGCTTATCGCAGAATATGGGATATACCATCAATAGATTATTAGGACAAATTAATATTGTTTGTATGTGCGGAATTTAATGCATAAACATAGAGTTATCCATTTAGTGATTTTAAAAGCGCCGATCTGGCAGCGCTGTCAGCTGTTAAATACCTGTCATCTGAAGGGTTAAGTTTTTAGTGAAAGGTTTGCCATTTACGAATATGGATCGTTTAACAACCGAAGAATGCGTAAAAAGAGTTAAAACTAACAAACAAAAGTAGTGATTCAAACGTGGGCTTTCAATCGAACAAAAGTTTCTTGTTTCCTCTTCTCCCTCGGTAGTTACGTGAACAAGCAAAATTGTCGCATATGGAACTCGGAGAACCCAGAAGTGATTGTGGAAAAGCCATCCGGAAAACGTGGCTGTCTGGAGTTGTCGGTGGGTCGTATTTTTTCGAAAACTGCCTCAAAAAGATCCACTGCTACAACCAATCCAGAAACGTACATAATGCCAAGGTCCAAATAAAAGTTTCATCGAAATCATAGCTTTATGTGTATTTTATTTAACTTTGCTTTTGAAAAAGAGAAATAGATTACCCTATAAGTACTACAATCATGTTTATTATTACAGACAATGAATAAAACGAAGTGTACGTAAATTGTAGATAGTTGCATCCCTGTCTACAATTGGTTAATACTACAACCGATGAAGCCATCGTACTCAGTTTATTATTTTATACCCGTTCACATCGAATTTGAGAAAATTGAACAGATAAGGACTATCTAGTGTAAAACAAAATTTTGAGAATGTTTTGCTTCAGGAAATCTGTCGTCAAATCAAAAATTGGCATACAGTCATACATAAAATCGTATTTGGGCTCTCTAATTGCTATACACTTAAAAACAGCACTAAAATTTCGTCGAAGGCAAATCGACAAGGCAACTAGAATTGGATGTAGATCGGATGGTCAGATAAGAAAGGGACGGAATTTCTCATGATATAATGATATGCAATTGGAAATTCAACTGTTATTTGTTATTAGATGTAATTTTTTTGAAGCCAAGTTGAAGTTGAACATTGCCCACATATTAATCATATCAGTTGCTCGCAGTATAAGAGTTTGATCTCCGTTAGGGTTGCCATAATCCAACTACATTGAAGCTACATTGAAGCTTTCGGTACAGATTTCTCGCTGATTGTCTAAAACGAAGAGACTTTCCAATTTGGCAGCTAATATGAAAAATCCAGCAGAAAATCATACTAAAGCATAAATATTGGACAAGAGATTAATAAAAAAAAAAAAAATAAGTTAGTAAATGTTATAGAATTTCAAATAGAGAAGAAAGCTGTATAACTCGTTTAAAGCCAGCTATAAGTTTCGATAAATAAAAAACCGAAATTAATAAATTTCATAGAACTTCAAATTAAGAACGAACCTCTATACTCAGTCAAAAGCCAGCTTTAAATTTTGTTTATCACAAATTATAATTTAAGAAAGAAGTTAGTACATTTAATAGAATTTCAAGTAGATGTAGTTTATTACATAAAGAGCAAACATTGTGGGAAACTTAATTTTAAGTTAAATATTAGGGGGTAGGAAAAAATATAAAAATGCTAACATATCCGGGTCTTCTGTTTAATTAACAAGAAAACTGGCCCACACAATTATATCTACCATCCAATTGCACCAAAATTTGAATTTAATTTTGAATCTTGCCACGCATCAGCCATTTAGCAAATTAGTTCTGCGACTGCAAATGGACAGAATTGCCACGCCTCCTAGGGTGGTTTAAAAAAAGGCAATGGCTCGTCTGCACTTTCTAAATGGGGAACTTCAGAATAGCTTTTTTGCACTGAGGCACCAATGCTAAGCATACAGGATGAAGATTCACCTGACTGAAATTTCTATACTGATATGTAGAATGGAATATAATATTAAAAGCCATTTTCGAATTCTATGGTACTAATTTGTTTAAAATTGTCAACATCCAAATATGATCCAATAGATGTCCAAAGTAAAGTATCGGCTTCCTTCAAAACTTTAAGAGTAAATTTCTTAAGAACGTGACTAACAGTAAAATTTTAGAAAACGGATTGCTATCCACTATTGTTTCTCGTCATTGTTATTCTGACAGTTTTCGACGGATCCACAAGCAGTGCGAGGCCTCGGTGAGGCAGTGTGAGGTACCCTTTTAGTAAGTACTTTCATTTGGTCCGTTTTCTTCATAAAACTGACTTTATTTTTCAGCTGGCTTCAGCAGCCGTTTTTCCTTTTCAAAAATAATACAGCATAATATGCCTAAAATGCTATTTTTTACTCATTTTTCCACTACTTAAAACTTTTTTTTAAATATGTAACCATTTACAAATCAGTTTAGAGAACGGGTCGGTGGAAAGTTATGATAGTGTTTCATGAAAAGTGACGTGTGGTGACCTGGCGAATTAACCGAACAAACTTTTCGAACAACCCAATAAAACACAAATAATTTATTCCTAAAATTGAACTAATCTGAACATATGGATAGAAAAGTAGTTTTGAATATAATTAAACTTATTTGAAAACAACTACTGACATCTTCAGCTATACAGTACGGAATATTTTCGGTGCTCTAACGTAAGTCCTCCCTAAATTAAATTCTTAAAGTCATAGCAGAGCAAAGACCTTACGTCCTATAATCACAGAGCCATTTCCATTTACCACATCAACAGATGTACAACAAAAACCAGGGGACAAAAATACCTTAAGGTCACCAGAGTTCCCCAAAAGATAGGGGCTACATTTTTCTATACTTAATTAAGGTAGACACACACATACCCACACACGCATTTAATTACATCTGTGATAGGTGGTTCACTTGGCCTAAGCTGAGTGAAACCTCACCATACAATGATTTTCCATTAGGAGGAAAATATTTTGTCATTATGTTGTTGTAGTTGATGTTATCATTTTTTTTATACAACTTGATACGAGTATATATATATATGTATGTGTACATGTGCGCGTGTGCGAATACTCTTAATTACATCAAACAAGGAACATAACTGACTACGGCGGATCACACGTAAACTTATATATACTTATAGGGTATCTAATGTCTTACATAGGTTTGGTATAATGACGTTAAACACACGCATGCGTACACATACTCTTGCTCAAGAATACCCATCAATTTGACCATAAAAAAGTTAATTTTGTGCAAACAAGGAATCAAAATGTTAGTGAACATTCTGTGTAATTTAAGGAGCAAACTGCTGTCAAGGGGCGGGGTAGATGTTTGTGTAATAGAGGCTTTAGAGCAACCTCCATTGCATCCCTCTCATAGCATAAACAACGCCACACACGCTGACACATATAGACGTGTGTTCACACATAGTCGTTCATGTTTCGGTGATAACGTGTAGCCATATTCGCTACTCGGCATTAGTATGTGTGTGAGTAAACAAAGGAAATTGTACACTACTAGAGGCCATGTAAGAGGAATCCTGTACAATGAGCTAACATTAACCGAAATTTTTGTACAAATAATGTTCAATATAAAGTGATATACAATGACGATGACTATGATGTCGATAAGAGAAAGGAAATGCCAGCGAATGAACACATATTTTCATGATAATGAGTTTGTTCATATGAGACATTTTATGCGCCTTTGGCGATGTGTAAACCATTTTTCAGTTTACTATAAATATTCTATAAAAATCTTGTCTCATAAAGAACATGTTCAGTATCATTCAGTTCAGTTTCTTCGACAAAGTTAGATCGTAAAACTTTTGCGCGATATGCTTCTAAAAAGTCCGAATTTTTCAGTGATTAGGGTTGGCTCCACGGTTTCGATCAGAATATTCTTGTAGGTACGGCACAAAAATTCATTTCAAACATGAGCATTACTACTGTCATAATTATCACTATTTCCTATTCGATTTCAAAAAAATTTGGTGCATACCAGTACGTTCAATCAAATAACGTGTTGTGAAAACTTGGACTATTTCATTTCATATTTCATATACTGCCATACAACATTATCAGTTTGAGTAGCAAACTTTTGGGTAGAGCTATTCATTTTTTGCCAATGATATGATAATGATTGCCGATACGCTTAACTTATGCTTTGAAACCTACATTCTGTAAATAAGATGTCGGGATTTGATTATTTAAAAATCCAATTTTAAGGGATTTTCAAACTTTTTTTTCGCGCTACGTTAACACACCAGCCTCCTGTATTGGAGTGGCGTTTTAGCGCTGTCTGTCATTTGGGTTGTTTACAGTGCTCGATTTTGTCACTTTGTCTCAAGTCTGTTTTGCAAAGATTTTCTCCTCGCTAGGCCATCAAACTGAAATTAACATTGGTATCTTCAGCGAGACAGTTTCCGGGAAATTTGAAAATGTCCCCTTATTTTTTGAACACACCTCGTATAAACATTCCGATAGAGACAAAAACTTGAAAAGCTTTGCATCGGTATGAAAGTAGACTTTGGAAAATTAAAATAAAACTTTGCACCTATAAGTAGCAATTTTTTATACGAGGCTGGCAAGTGAGTAAATTATACGTCAACTGTAAAATGTATGAATAATATTTGCAAAAATTCAATCTTAGATTTAGTAAAAGGAACGCCTCCTATAATAGCAGGATTTCATGTTCCGTATTGGCGGTAGTATTAATCAAGCGTTAATTTTGCACATACAAATACATACAAATGTGTGAATGTATATATATGTAGATCGTCTTGTATTATTAATAAACCATATGCATACTCGTACACGTGTTGGTGTATATAAAGACTAACAGATAGCAGATGTGCAGATGAGCCGGCAGTTAAACGATTAAATTTTGCGTAGCGAAAACAGTTGAAAAGAAATGTATCGAGTGTACCGATTTCTCTAATAGTTAGAGGCATGGAATTGAAAAAATATATCGAGATAATATAACTAAATCGAAAGTAAATGAACGTTTTGTGTGTTCCTCTTGCATTTTTATGTCCTGTAATTTCCAAGTTAGTGCAATTTATGTCGTATGCTTACTATTAGGTTATAGCAACACGTAGGGGCAACATGTAAAGAAGTAATTTCAATTTGTCAGTTCAATCCAGCATGCATCTCGATGCAGGTTACAAATACTTCCAGTAGTGAAGTAATCGATGAATCTCATACCGCGATGTTCGGAATCGTCGTTAAGCTGTAGGTCCCGTTGAGTCAGTCTAAAAACAGAATGCGTTAAACGTGTGTTTATTTTAAAGTTTATGTCACAGACTAAATATTTATGGAATGAGGAATCTCTCGAAATCGTGTATGTAACAATATGAAATCGTGTTATTACTTACAAGTGTATTTTGATGTTGCTCCTGGCATTTTGCTGTATTTACCATTTATCATTCAATTATTGTCTATGGCAACAGTATAGCTCTCACAACAGCAGGTATTACACTGATAGAACACTCAATATACATCTATTTTCTCTGAAGAGTATAACATCAAGTGCAATTGAGCATAAACATTTTGTTTGCGTGCATAAGAGTAGTGATTCATATATAATTTATGTTGCCTACTTATGAGACTGTTAAACTGCAAGAAGGATTGTTAAAGAGACCGTTAAGGGAATAAATGATACTATAAATGTGTTCAGGATACCACAGAAGCATGGAAAAACTCGACGGGCTGCAGATGAATCAAAAAGCAATCAGAAAACATTTCCTAAAGGACTCCATAGCATCAGATGATTTGGAAATATAGTTTCTTTCAATTGTACGAAAACAATATTTAGAGTAGAGCATTTAATTTAAAAAACCTCCAAATATAAGATGAGTATAGAAAAAAGAGTACAGTCTACAAAAATGGCATTATGGCATTTAGCAACATTTTGAAAACGATTACGAGTAGATCATAATGAATATATTTGTTCTCTGTTTTCAGAATATCTTTAAAAAAAAAAAATGATAATAATAATAATAATAAATAAATAAATAAATAAATGGATACTTACTAATATAGGAAAGAATTTATCTAATATACGATAAATGTTTGACGGGGCTATACCAATTTGTATACATTTGTAAGGGATCGTTCTAGTCGTGTGGTTGGTTATTGAATAATACCAAATACACGATTTTCGTGTATCCAAATTTTTCTAATAGTTGAATTTAGCAATCTGTATCACGCATTGTGTAGTTCTCGAAGATAAAAAGCAGCAGAGAAAAAAGCCGCCATTTCTAATAATTTATTTTTCATAAAGGTGAAAATGCAAGCCAAATGGCCAATACTGTTTATGGTCCTGATAACGTAATAGTCAACCACGCATAGTAATGGTTTCGTCAATTCCCTTTCCGGTAATTTTAGTGTAGTGCCGTGGAAAGGCAATCGTCGAATTGTCGTCAAGTGCAATCAATATGTAGGCGCTTTTTCGATTGGCCAGGAGCTAAAAATTGCAAAAAATCGCCTGCAATGCATGGCTGCCACACGGTTTAACGTAAAATATGTTATGGAACTAACTTGCATCTACGGATCTCTATTGATTCGTCACCTTACCGATCTATAGGGTTATCCATTTAGAGGTTTCATAACCGCTGGTCTAGCAAGACTATCAGCTGTTCAATACTTGTCATCTGAAGTGTTATTTATTTAGTGAAAAGTTTGCCATTTACGGATATGGATAGTTTGGCAAGCCAAGAAAGCGTAAAATTAATTTAAACTTACTACAAAAGTGACGATTCAAACGTGGGCTTTCAATCGAACAAAAGCTTCTTCAGCGATGAAGGCGGTTACGTCAAAAAGCAAAATTATCGCATAAGGGGCTCGAAGAACCAAGAAGTAATTGTGGAGAAGCCATTGCATCCGGAAAAGGTGGCTGATGATGAATGGGAGATGATGAATGGTCGAGTCATGATGTGCTGGCTGAAACGGTGGCCAAGCCATTGTTGACGTTCAAGAAGGTTTGGCTGCGTGTTCGGTGGGATTGACAGTAAATAACCCACTTTTAGGTGTCCCCTACCGCCAAATCTTAATTTGGATAGGCTAGTTTTTGCTCATTATGAGAGAAATTGTGTTTCATCAGGACAAAGCAAGGTCGTACACATCTATAAGGACTCGGCAGAAACTCCGGAGGCATATGCATCCACCTTATAGTATGTCCTGGAACCAATAGATTACCACCTGCTTCTTTCTGTGGCGAATAATTTTGCCTCAGGGAAAGTTTGTGAAAATCGATTGTCCCAGTAGTATGAGGCATAACGGAATTACCCTCACTATGGCAACAGGTTATCGAACAAAACAGTATATATTTGATCTAAATATGACCATTTTAACTATGTTGAGTCACGCAAGTGTACTGAATTTCTCTTTATTATACCTCATATTATCGCAAATTCGTTCGTTCGTTGTTATCCACCTATGATCACTCAGTTTTGTGTATTCGCTTTCTATTGGGAATTATTCATTGTACGTAATAGAAAATATATATTGAACAAGCTGAGACTTGTTTTTTAAATAAATTCTTTATAAAGGTTAAATTTTCTTTTCACTTCTACAGCAAAACTGAAAGGAAAGCTCTGTGTTCCCCTTTCTTGTCGAATCACCACCGTTTGCGTGTTTTTTTTTTCTATTTTCTCTATTGTTTTTACATCTTAACACAAAATATGTGAAAAATTGCGAAGCTGAAATGGACACTTACCAAGAGAGGAGCTGTGCGATTTTTTAACATTTAAAAGAAATAATGGATACAAACGGTGATGGTGAGCGCCGCATTGCATTATGTATTCTTGCACAGATATCAGTGACATATACATATATATAGCATTTTCTTACATTTTCTTTCCGCATACTTTTTAATTAGAATGCCAGTGAATGTCAAAGAAGAATAAAAAAGGAACAAAATCATATTCACAACGAACGCAAAAGTTGAAAGCTTCTTCTGTAGTAAGAAAAATTAAAGAAAAAAGAACCCTCATCAAATGTCATTGAAGAGCAAGACATGAGCAAGGAAAGAAACTCTATGTTGCTGCCGTACTTCGTCGTGGCACAAAAGAAGACAAACAAAAAATAATCAAAGCAAATGTCCCTCATTTGATTATTTATTGTGCATGTATATATTCGTATATATGTATTTGTGTATATGTTAGTTTTCAACGAAAAAATGTACAATACAGAGCGAGAAATTTATTAATAATGGATAATGGAAAAAGGCAAAACATTTTCGGTGCAAGCGTAGATCTCAACACAGGATGGTTTTGCAGAGGCGTACGCAGGACCTTGGTTGGTTTATTTATTAGCATACCTTTTGATTGCGTTTAAAGAAACAGTTTTTAAATCATTTCATATAAATCTCAGCTTTGTGTAAAATATAGTCCAGTCATTATCCCGAATAATATGTTCAAGTCTGTACAATTTTAAGGAATGCTGATCGTGTACTAAGTAGTAGGGAAATGAAGTGAATTTTGGTGGTTGCTTTGCAAAACAGGCATCGGACGAATCTAAATCTGTGCGGTAAGCGCTGATACAAGCCGCTAGTAAATTGAGATTTGTTGAAATTTTAAGAAATTGATTCTACGGGTGAAGCGACAGTAATTCTTGAGTTGAGTGATTCAGCCAAATGTCATATTGGAAACTATATAGGTTGAAGAGATACAATTTTCACTCAGTTGTGTTTCT
>JAHXMU010000057.1:688558-737129 GCA_019455685.1 Philornis downsi | reverse complement strand
ATATATATATAAATTTGGACAAAACAACGTGAACATTCATTCATATCATATTGCGGAAATTATTACTACATTATAATTTAAAATAAATTTATTGACTGTCATTACAGTCCTTTGGAGTGTTTTACCAAAAGCCAGACTTTGTTCCTTCGTAGTGAAAATTTGTGTTAAGGCAGATTATTCACAAATTTGGGCTAAGGCAGATTGGTCACAGCGCATTTTCTTTTTGCTACCACTGGATTTTTGAGACCGACGTGGCGCGAAGGTTAGTACACGCAACTATCGTTTGCATGATCGCGAGTTCAATCCACGTACCATTATTTGAGCGGTGGTCACCTCGACGTGTCTGACGAACACTTTGATCAACAAGTCTGGTAAATGGATTTTAAACTGCGATGATCGGTATCTTTGCTGTAGATCCCTTTGAATGAGTTTAAAAATAGAATACGTGTAAGGTCACTGAATGTGGGAAGACCTCACATGTCTCATGCATATGATGCACGATCATTTGTTTTTGTTGTTGTCTTTTTTTACTATTGGATTTTGATCAAAATCGGTTTCACATAAGTTAAGATTAGCAAAAAATATTAAAAATTTCAGAAACCGTTTTATAATAGCTTATCGGTGACTATCTCACATTGTCTGCCATAGCGTGGTAAAGAACCATGTATTATAATAGAATTATGGAATGTCAGCTTAAATATAATCAATATTCATTATAGGGAGGCAAAATTATAAATTTTCGACTTGCAAAATACATTTCTGCTCCTCTTGAAAGAAATAAATTAAAAAAGATAACGTTTTACACAATTTCGACATTTCGACATATATTCTGCTCCCAAATAGTTCTATTTGTTTGACAATAGGATATGCAAACTTAGTAACAATCAACAATTGAAAGGATAACTTATAATTATAGCATATTTGTACATTTCAGCCGTATACAGTGTAATATAATTCGTTGTGTTAGATTATTTCTTTATCACTTGATTATGATACGCCAATGTAGTCAAGCTAAATAAGTTATTTAAAATTTTAAAAAATCATGTTATTCCTTATTTTAAGATTTTTCATACTGGTTCACAAAAAAACTAAATAAGTAACCTGTTTAAATATTTTACAAATTTACTGTGCAATATATTTTATTACAAGAATGAATTCTCATAATTTGCATCCCAACGTTAAATTTTCGATATGAACTCTCCTACGCATATGTTGCGGATATCGTTTGATGTCTCCTCTTTTACCTTTTTTCTGATCAGTATTTTTCCTTCAAAAATATCAGAGCAGTACTAAAAGTGCCAGTTACTGACATACAATTTTCATGAAAGAGTTTGCTATCGAATCAGCTGTCGAACGCAGTAACTCCTGTCGTATAACATTAATATGCCCTTTGAGCCTGTTTTATGAGAAGCTGAATTTCAAAACCCGTGCAGAAGTTTCAGTCAGGTCAACTGACTTCACCCAACTCCTTTTATAGTCAGCACAAAATTGTGAGATGTGGTTGAAGTGACGTGATAAATCCCAACGTTCTTATCAAAATAATGAACTTGTTATGATTCAGAACTTATAGTTTTCGCCTAGAAATTATAGAGAAACGTTCCATTTTTGTGCACTTACTAACACCAAACACAGCTGTTTGTGAGGAAGATCAACAAAGATAACGATAGAATCTATGATATGTTATCCTTCAAATATCGCATTACAGTTTAAGGTATTCTTCTTCTAAAAGTGTACTCTTTTTTATTTTCAGAGAAAAGAAAGTTACGGCTATTAAAAGCGTTCACCTAACTTAAAAATACGATACGCCTGTCGTTACATATAACGCTTCAAACAAAGCGCTTTTACCTTAAAAGCAAAAACATTCCATGTCATTCACAAATCTTACCGATCTGAAACCTTTTCGTTGTAGTTTTCTAGTGATAAAATTCAGTTTGAGAACCGCTTCAACATTTTTAATGTTGCAATATATGTATTGTAACAATAAATTTTTTCAGAACGCACATGAGGGGTGTAATGTTTGTGACAAATACGCAGGCGTATTTGCAATTATGTACAAACGGGTGACTGACTTTAAATGTGGCCTTTTCCCTATTTGTTACACGACTCCTTCTAGATAAGTTCTGTACTGTTGTATAACCGGATTGAAAGAAGTTTCAAAATAAAAATACCTTTCGCCGAAGCATACGATCACGGAAGCTTACTATATTTGTGCATCTCAAACTTAATAATTTAATATTGGGTGTTGTTTTGTAATTTGTAGTGTTTACCAGATTTTGCATCCTTTCGGAATTTTACTATTTCAAGCAAATCAAACTAGATGTGTTGTAAAGGATCCGTGGAGTGATTTGTATTAAAAATGGTCGATCAAATCATATTATTTCGCTGGCTCGGAAAGGCTGAAAAATTGTTGGCACAAATATTGAAATATATATATATATATTTATTGATAATGCCCTCAAGAGATTGTTTTGGAGTTTGATACGAATCATTATAATTATTTGCTGCTTGATTCAGAACTTGCAGAGGAATTAACTGTGTGTTCTAGAAACAATATACCGGCATATCCAGCTATGATTCCGACGAAACTTTTATTTCATTATAATGCTTGAACCTTTCTATTATATACGAAATACAACGTCATTAAAATGACCGCCTTTGGATTGGTTATAGCAGTGACGTCTCTTGGGGTAATTTTTGGTCGCTTTTGCCCACATTTCGAGCGGTATCTCGGCGATAACTTGACGAATGTTGGTTTTCATCGTTTGGGGATTATCCGCGTAAAAACGGCTTTTGATGTCGGCACACCAAAAAAAATGTAACGGTGTCAAATTGCATGATCGCCAATTTATGTAGCCAAAACATAAAATTACGCTTTCTGCAAACTTCTCATGCAATAAAGCCAAAATCGGTCGGGGTGTTGTTGCTCGTGGCACCATCTTGTTGAAACTACATATCGTCCAGTTTACAACCTTCAATTGCAGGTCAAAAAAGTCGGATTATCCGCTACATTGACAGAGCGTACAATGCGATGATGTACAGGCTTCCAGTCTCTTCAATTTTCTTTACAATCTTGCCAATTCCTTGCACAATACGAGTAGGTCGATTATGACGATCATAATCACCGCGTAATGCAGGAAAAGTGTCCACGTTTGAATTAAATGTGCAAGAACATTTGAAATGTTGACTGTGGCATTTGGCGAGTCTACTATAAGCAGAACACAAGTTCAATTGTGGTATAACCGGTTTAAGGAAGGTCGAGAAGATGTCAATGACGATGTTCGTCCTGTTCGCCCGAGCACTGCAAGTTCGGTCAAATGTGAAGCTTTTGCTCACTGTTTTCTTCGATTGTAATGGCGTGGTGCATCATGAACTCCTGCCACTAGGTCATACGGTCAAAAAGGAGTACTACCTTGAAGTTATGCGCCGTTTGCGCGAAGCAATTCGTCAGAAACGCACAGAATTGTGGAAAAACCAATCTTGGATTTTGCACAGCTCACACATCGATGCATGTGCGTTAGTTTTTGGCCAAAACAAAACGGCAATCATGCCTCAACCACCGTATTCACCGGACTTGGCCCTCGCAGACTTTTTCCTCTTCCCAAAACTGAAGACACCGATGAAAGGAAAGCGTTTTGCTACGATTGAGGAGATAAAAGAAAAATCGAAACAGGAGCTGTTGGCGATACCAAAAAGCGCCTTTTAGAAGTGTTTCGATGATTAAAAGAAACGCTGGCACAAGTGTATTATATCTGATGGGGACTACTTTAAGGGAAATAAAATAGAAATTGATGAATAAATAAATACTTTTTGAAAAAAAGTTGAAAATAACGGTTATTTTTTGATCACACCTCGTATATGTTTTGAAGTAGAACAGGAAATGCTCCTTCAAACTTTCCACCATTCAGCAATGGTATTTTCATTGGACTTTGCATCTTTTGACCTCTTTGATAAATCGGTTCAAGTCTATTTATAGTATTTAAAAATTTCGATTTTTTGTTGTTCCACTTTTTAATCTCCCAAATGATTTGATAACAGATTTTGTGCCGATCACAGTACCAAAGTTGTTAATCCTCTTAAATATAACAAATATCTTCTTAATCTGTATTTGATTTTTTCCTGGTATATCTGCTCTCTTTTTTTATTTTTTTTTTTCTATTTACTGTGTACAAGGATATACTGAAGAGTACGGATGAAGGACGAAGGGAAGTAATACTTTGCATTTATGTTATTCACATCGAAAGAAGTGAGTGAGTGAGGGAGGAGATGTAGTACATAAAGGAATCGGAGATAACTTTTCGGAAGGAAGGAAGTTGTACACTGTAGTCATCCTACAAATAGTATAACATACACTGCTACTTTGTTAGCTTCTACCTTCTATCAATGTAAGGAAATTGAGTTGTTTATAAGGGCTTAAGTGGAAAATATGAAACAGTTCAGGTTTAAGACACCGTTGCATTAAAGAATTGTCTTTAAACGGGGAATTGTGAGATTACTAGAAAATATATCAAAGAGATTAAACGATTTTGTTGGATGAAAATAAACTATGGTCCATTCTAAGATATTGTTTTTTAATATACTCACTGCTTGAAAAACAATGATTTTATACTATGAGAAATTTTGCCATCGTAATTTTGATTCTGAAACAAACACTCTGCGCGCTCTGTATGATTTGATCTCAAAATATGGTAGTCATTCTTAACTTCTTTTGCAGCTTCTTTATATATAATTCGGTTTCATATGAAGAATATTGCGAATAATGACACAATATTGGCAGTAGAAATTGATTCGATTGGGAAGGTTTAATTGAATTTGCTCAGTTGGGAAAATCGACTCCATTAGGAAGAATCAAATAAAACTAATATATTTACTGAGATCGCTCGACTGCTCAGAGATGACTCAAGTAAGCATTATTAAAAGAATCAACAGGAATTGTTCCTTACAATCAAAATCGTTCAAATGCAACGTATTAATCGAAATCGATTGGCGTCATTCTCTTAGAAAAATCGATCGAATTCGGCATTATGGAAATGTTGAATCTGTTGAAAATAACTAACTGAAATTATGCTGTTGAGATAAATCATACATGATAGTTTTGCTGGAATTAACAGATCGAAATGGTTCTGTTCGAGATAAACGTTCAAAATCAATTGAAGTAAAGTAAAATGAAACAAAATCATTATTGGGAAGAACCGACAAAAATTATTCTGTTGTGAAAAATCAGTTTAGATTATTCTGTTAAAAAGAATTGATCGGAATATATTATTTCTATTGAGAAAAATCGATATAAAGAGTTCTACAAGCAAAACCTTATTGTAATGCATTCATTGAGAAGAACAGAGCGATATGATACTTCGATCGAAATCGCCCTGTTTGAAAAGAAAGACCATTTACCCGACTGATTCATTCTTTATTCTGAAGGAAGCCATTGCATTAGAAACAATCTTTCTACTTAGGACAGCTAATGGTTTTCTGTATTTCTGCATCAAAGTCGTGTCGTAGTGTATATTTAACTATGCCTTCATTTTACCCATTTCTAACACTTCCCGGGACTAGCAATTTGTAAAAGTTACCCATCTATATCCTCAACATACTAGACGCATTTATGATCAACATCTTGAAGTTGCAAATTGTTGTATATTTTTTATATCGGGATCCTTTCAAGCTTTGCAGTAACATTTTTACTATTCTCCTCCACCGTTTTTTTCATTCCTTTCTGCATCCTTTCCTCTTCATTTTAATAGCCGGTTCGATTATTTCCACTTTATTCATTGGTCTCTTCTTTGCTACGCTTCTCCAAATACACCGTCAGTAAATTTCGCTCCAAAAACACATATTCAGATGCCAAATTTGGACTGTCCACGTCACATTTATTTATTGTGAAAGCTGTTATCTTAGGATCAGTTTTTCTTGATGCTTTCTCAGTATTTGTCTTAGTCTAGATATGATTCGAGGCGTCCAAATCAGTGTACATAAAAACAGACGATATTATCTGTAAGATAGCAGTGCGATAGATTAAAGAAAACCTTCGCAAAATTCTGCTCGTACTACTATTTATTGGCAATCCAATAAATATTAGAAAATGTATCAAACCTAGTATTTTTAATTTATACTACAATACATTTTTTACAATGAATTAAAAATATATTGAAAAGAGTGCTGAAAGTTAAAACTAAAAATCAATTTGAAGTAAATCAACATTGAAAATGCAGTAGCAATTCTATATATACGAGTATGATATCACATTTCTGAATTTTGCTCCAAGAATAAAAAACATGATGGAAGGGGAAAGAGTACGTCCATGTAGGCTGGCCAGGTCAACTTTTCCACAATGACGCCTGCCTTTATGAATGCTTTTGCACCACTGTAGTTATTAAATTTCCCACTTCATTTCCATTTAAATGATTCATGATGGTATTTTCTTTGAAAACTCTTCTTATGTAAAATTGATAGAAGTGAAGTAAAGGATGACAAACAAGTTAAGTGAAAATATTAATATTCGAAAAGATGAAAGGTGTGGAAATGAAATAGGCAGGTATGACAGTGATGCAAAGAAAGGTGGATGGGAAGAAATACAAAAAAGAAAACAATAAAGGTTTTATACGAAATGTGTAATGGAATGCGAAGAGGATTTCGAAGAAAGCCTGGATCAGGAATGCAAACGTAATTGAGCCCATAGATTTTGTTTGGCCTTTTTGAAAATACCGGAGGCCGCATTAATTAATAAGGGAAATGTCCAAAGTGGTTGAAGTTTTTAGGTTACAGCATTTACAAATATGTGTAATCAATCTTATTGTAATAGAAAATAGGTCTTCGATCATTCAAATTGTCAATAATATGTCATGCATCAATAGTCGAAACAAAACACTTGAGTCCTTCGTTAAAAGTTTCAGTTATATAAAATCGTATTCACTTAGTACTATTTGCGCAATGTATTTTAATACAATGCTTGCAATACACACAACGTCCACGCCATGATGGTGTTTTTCTAGGTTGTTTAAACGGAGTAGGTGCAGTTTGTTGCTCTCCAAATGCCCTTAAATGCCAATTTCTACAGGTTCGGCCTTTAAACTGGCTCAAAGGGATTGTTAAAATTCCTTAAAATTTCCACCAAGTTGGGGCAAATTTCGGCGCGATCTTTTATCTAGTTGGTTTACATAGCTGGATTCTGTTCTTCTCAAGAATTTCTTGCAAATTTTGAATTGCGTATTAAATTTTGTGCGCCGAATCGCTAAAAACGTTACAGAAGGTCCCGAAGGTCAGAAACCCGTCCGTGCAGTATATTGAAGAACAATCCAGATCTTGTGGAAAATTTGCATCGCTCTGATTGTCCGTTGACGTCTTCAACCAGCGTGTAACTTTAAGAGTGATATGCGCTGAACTTTCTGTGTCTCGCGAGGCAATTCGTGATATTTCACAAAATTGCTTGGGTACGAAAGCAGTGAGATCCGACTACGCATTAAAGAAACGCGTTATAACTGATGGTGAGAGATGTGTTTACGACTTTGACATGCAAAGTAGTCAACATTCCTTCCAACTATATGTGAATTGCATTCGTTCCAAAGATGGTGATGTTGCCCGCCAGCATAACCATGGGTCCGAAATTGCGCCTCGTTAATAAAAATATTTTTTTCACCCAAAATTGTGGCGCTTTCCCAACCGGCCAGATGCCGAGTCGGCGTGCAAACGGCCCTTGGGTTAGATGAATATTACGCAGCTGCCGTGCCAACTTTTGATACAAAATATGGCAAGTCGAGGTTTCCGACTGTCTCAGTTATTGTGTAAGGCGAGGAATCGAATGCCTCAGCCTTCCCTGTACATTTTACTCGAATTTGACTACCAAGCGTTGGAGTTTCAACTATAAGAGCCACCGTATCTGCTAAAAATGGGCGCTATGCGTAGCGTTTCCACTAAAAAATACCTATTTTGATACAACTTGTCGTGATAAGCAATACGTTCGACAGACGTTGCCAAAAAGACTTGGCCACTACAAGCTGGTAACTTCGACCTGCCCCATTTGAAAGCTCGTTGCAATAATTTTTTGCACTGCCAAATGTCTCGAGCATTAACTTGTCGCCGAATTTGTTGTCACAAATTTAATGTTCGTCAATTTTTCATAATCACTTGTTAGACATTTGAAAATAGACTGTGTTTGCATTATATATTTCGGAGAGTGTAAAGAAAAAAAAATAAATTTTACCCAAAATAGTGTGGAATATTTCTGATTGAATTTCCGTACATTTTTTATGTCAGTTTTCTCTGGATAATTTTTCTCATCCCTATTCTGAAATCGTCTTCTTTTGTCGGTGTTACAAATTTAATGATGATATCGTTATTTATTCCACAACCAGAATGTACGAAAACTAGCTAACGCTTTCATATTCTACAACAACGATGACAAAGATAATGCTCTACTACAAGCAACGAATTTATCTTAAAGCTTAGCTAAAAGACTACGATAAAGATATTAGCAAGAAGGTTAGGAGCAGTTACTAATGTTTTATTTATGGCCATAGCCGGGGGAAAACTAAACAAATTACATGAAGACCGTCACAGGAGTTGGGGCAAATTGAAATTCTTATTTGCTTAGGTAAATAAATGATTTATGGCCAGTCAGTCAGCCAGTGCGAAAGAGAAGGATTGGATTGGCTGGTTAGACGTACAAGTAATAAATCAATTTATTTCAAATATACGTACGAACAGGGGAATTGAATATGCATTAAAGGAAAAGAATGTGGGCAAAATTAAAACGTAATTGGGAGTTCTTTACATGAACTGATTATGAATCTGTTATGCAAATAATATGTTCCTTATAAATATGTGTATTAGTCATCAAACTATCCTTCAAAAATACAAAATACGAAGTAACAAATGTGAGCTCTCATAAAATTATGTGCTTATTAGTACCCTGTGTCACAAGTTGTATATGAAATATTGTTTTAGCGCCGTATTACTCAAAAGTATAAGATATAGTCGGAATAAAATGTATATCCATTTTACTACTTTTTTTACTGGCCAGCAAGTCTATCTGTTTGTCCGACTGTTCTTTTACAAGTGAATAAAGAAAGGTTTCATAGAAACCCACTCTGCAATCTTCAGAACCGTACAGTTTTGAAATATCGCCGTTATCTGCATAAGTGATCCCTTTTTTGCTCTTCTCAATGTACTTTTAGAAAAATAAAAAACGACCCTCCGTTCTTGAATTTGCCAAGCAATTTATGGACAAAACTCAAGCATGTCTTTTTTTGATCTTGAACCAATATTGGTGAATGCTTCCGCGATACAACCAAGACAACTGTGATATCCAGGGCCAGTTATTTATTGTTTCTTTTTAAATACGGTCATATCGGGCTGATATAGTTGGACCATTATAGATGAAATTAAGGATTTCCTACAGCAAAATTAAATCTAGAAAAATATGAACTCATTACAAACGCACGATCTACTTATGGTCTTATTTTGCTTTAGATTTAGTCATATCGCAGTCTTTTGACGCGCCTGACTATAGTTTGCACAAATCATAATTCACCATTTGTCATTGTTCTCTGTTAATGTGACTGGTTTCTACAGCTTATTGATTATTTTTCTCGTGTTATTGCCCTCTATAATATGCCTTACAAAAAGACAGTTAATACAGACAATCGGTCAATAAATCGATTGCTAGGCCTGTAATAATGTGTGTAAACTGGTTACGGGTTCCTTCGACTTTCCTGGCAGCCATTATTTTTTTTATTATGGGAGAATCAAATAGTCCACCTTCCCAAAGATATAAAGGGTGGTGCATAAGTAACGTTAACGGCAACTATATTGAATGTGTTCTTGTGCATCATTTGGTTTTAACTCGTGAACCAATTGCGTCTTATATGGGAAAGGATGTTACATATGTAAAATTCTTTGCAAAGACCGTGTAGACATCTCTAACTGATGAGAACGTCGCCTGGTGGAAGTTTCGGGGTTTTCCACAATACTTGCTTGTACTCGAGCAATGGTCACTTCATTTCGAATTAAACGAGGTCTTCCAGCACGCTGTCTTCCAGCGTTTTTGTTGCTCAAAACGCTGAAACAGTCGGTAAATTGTTGGAGCGCTAGGAACATTTCGAATATGAAAAATTTCGATATGATCTGAATAATCGAATGCTGACTTTCAAAGTCAAATTGAACAACTTTGGTTCTTCGTGCTGTCCATCATAAATTTCCCAAGTATTATTTAGTTAATCTTGTAAAGAGACGATAAAAATACTTAAACAAAAAATGTATTCACTGATCAAATCTTAGCGTTACTTATGCGCCACCCTATATAAGACAGAAATAAGGCTTTAAGTCAGGCACCGCTGATTCCTTCACTACGATTGATATTTATAATATCAAAGTCCACACCTAGCTTTGTAAAAGGCTGCAGCTTTTCTTGGACTTTTCTCATTTAGTTTTTCAGATTCCGTACTGAAGGCTTTCAAAGGACATGTTTGGTATTAAAGAGCTCAATGTTAGATAGAAAAGAGACATTAGTCTTTCGCCTACTAGATTTGACGGGATCGGTAGTGATAATTTTTATATTCAGTTGGGGTTTTTGAAGGGATTGCATATGACATTAGTGTGAGACACAGCCTATATCATCTAGGATAATCTGATTACACCCTACAAGTAGCATAATTTCTTAAAGTCAATTATATGGCTAATAAACTGTTTTTTATTCTTCATAAACTGCAAGTGAATAGGTTTTTGCTTTAGTTAGTCGGAACATGTTAGATACCACGGAGACTAAAATGTAAACAAGTTTTTTCTACGAAATTAATTGACCAGTCTCAATCCGTTAACTAATATACATATATTTTTCCATAGTTGACACAAGTATGTCTTCCCTTTATATTTTAGCTTCAAAATCTACAATTTTAAGGACATGACTAAGGCAGTGGTCGTAAATCTCCTATAAGTAAATTTAAAACGCATCTTCAGCGTCATCATCTTTGCCTTCTGTTGGACCATGTATGCAAATCAATGGAATATATTTTACCTTTATGATCCACATCATGGCTATTCGGTCGCTTATAGGTTCGTATTACGAGGCAACCTATCTCAGTATTTTCTCACCTTTGAACTCATATCAAATATGATTTTTTACAATTTTAATTTCCACTGCATCCTTGACCTGTCCACCGCAACTCCTCTATGACAGTGGTGTTAACCGAGGGCAGACGCCAATCGGATGAGGACATCGTGTTTATTTATAGTTCGAATATTCCGATTATTTCCTCTTTTGGTTCCTGTTAATAACGTCTGGTCCAAAAAGTAATATTTACTATTTTGTGAAACATTTAAAATTGCCACAATTACATAAGTAGTAATTTAAGCGAATAGATGAATTGCCTATTAGTTAATAGACGAATTGTTGCTTACATATAAAGGTCAGCTATATGAAGATAGCAGCGTAATTTTTTTAGAGAATAGGGTATATAAAAAAGATGCATCAAACTCACATTTTTCCTGAAGGAGGTGTAGAATAGTATCGGACGTTGAAACCTCTATTGCTCCAAATATTCTGCTTACAATGATGACAAATTGGTACATAAATGCGACCGGAATTCAATATTTACTCTTAGCTGCCGTATTTTTATTACTTTTTTCAATTATAACTCATATTAAATACTTTTCGTGTGTAAAATTGTATATTTGAGCTTATGTGATTGTATGTAATATACGAGAGCAATAGAAAATATATATTTTTCCTTTTTCCTCTTTAGGTGTACATACCCCGTTTTATTTCAATATTATGAAAACAAAAAAACGACTGCAAAAAATGTTACTTTAAATGTATACTTTTGTGTTAAAACCCGAATTGCTTTTAATTTTAAAACTTGCATGTAAAAACTGAGATTCAACTCTCTGGAAATAACACCACAACAGCCACCGCTTCAATCACTGCTGCCACCAGCAAGAAATCCATCAAGAACTTTTCGCATATTCTTTACCCCTCTTTTGCCAAATCCACCTGTCCTGCATTGCAAAACCACTGTGATGAGCACAATGAAATGTAACACAATATCTGCCACCACCATCCCACCACCAACACCACCACCACCACCACTATCACTACCAGTGCAACCAAACAAAAAGTTGAAGGAAATTTAGAAACCTCCAAATAAAATGTAACACTTTGTGTAAATCCATTATCCCAGTAATAAAAAATAGTCCGGGCCCATCACTTTATCACCAATCCAACTGTCACTACCGTAGCTCGTTCTCTAGTTCGTTGTCTTCCATTCCGGACTGTTGCTTTTGTAGATAATGTCCTTTTACCTGTTTTGGTTACAGCTGGATGTTGATGTTGTTGTTGTTGCCAACCACTGTGAAGGCAATTGAGAAAAAATGTAATAGAAAACGTTGAGTTTTTCTTGTGTGATTTCAAATGAAAATAGTGTATAAATAAATTGCCTTGTAAAATCTATTGCTGCTTTGTGTTGTTGCTGACTTAGCCGAATTCCCAGTAAATTTGTAAGAATATTTGTAACTCGTCTTCAATGTACAGCTGGCAAAAACAAAAAAAAAAAAAAAAACAAACAAAAAAAAAAAACAAAAAAAAAATGGATAAAAGAAAAATCAAGGAAAGAAATTTGAAGTAATGAATTAGTTAATAAAGAGCTGCAGCAACAGGATATGAAAACAAATAATATGTTTGACAGAAAATAAAATTCGGTTGAAAAACTAATCATTTTATTTGATTTTATTTAAAACACTACATATGTTTTCGCTGTTGATGCCTGATCGCTGACACGTGTAAAATTTATAAATTTACATTGATATCTTGACAAGAACATAAGATATATAATATACTCGTATATGATCACTTTTTTCACATAGAAAAGTGTCTTCAATAGAAAAGTGTTTTCAAATAGAAAGGTGGCAGAAAATATATTTTTCGTATAGAAATATGTCTTGACAGATATTTCTCTTGTAAAAAAGTGTCAAGGAATACATTTTTCATTTAGAAAGGTGTCATAAAAGATGCCTTTTTATAGAAGATAATTATAAAAAATACACTTCATATAAAGAATCGAGTAGATGATGGCTGTGGAAGACAAATTTTTTGAAAAGAAGAGGATTTTTTAAACCAATTTTCTTTGAATAAACTGTCTTAGAAGATATTGTTACTAGAGGAAACTGCCTTTTCTATATAAAAACCGACTTTCAAAACGCTTTTTCATAGGAAAAGTTTTTTTATACGGAAAGTTCTTTTCAAGATACTTTATGTTAGAAGTTAATGTTTGTTAAATTATTTAATTTACTTTAAGTAAATTGTTCGCGGTTATCCGGTCCATCCCTGCGATGATTTAAAACGTAATGAGTTAGTCAGAGAACCAATTTAATGTATTACAAATATTATAATTTATCTCTAAAAAGTTGTTCTACGATTGAAATATTTGTATGTTTGTATTTTCTTATCTTAATAGTTCCAAGACAACCATGAATTTTCCACCAATAAAAAGCTTGACAGCAACCAATAGCAACTAGTAACTAGTATAGTTATTTTAAGTTGTTGGAAATCAACCACGAATTTCTTTAACTGCATAACTACGATATTTTTCCGTGGTAATAAATGCTTCTCGAACTGTGATGTTTGGAATTGTCCTTAAAAGTTGAGTGGGTTTAAAAATAAAATGATTGTAATGTCACTGTAAGCTAGAATCTCTCTCGGGATGCAAGGGAATTCCTTTTATTTCTTTGGATTTCCATGGGCATCTTCATCTACTTTAAGAAATGTTCACCACACCAATTTTCGAAAATGTTGGCAGTTTTTATTTCACCTAAAAATACAGTACAAAAAAACGTAGAACATTTTCATTGTTTTGGAAATACTCGTACTCTAGTGCATTTATTTCCAATTGTAGGGATATTGTTATTATCAGAAATTACGACACCATTATGATATTAGTAACAAATCGCTTTTGATATCACAACCTCCTTGGAACATCATACATTTTCGATATATGGGGATATGCCGATCTGCCGCAGATTCGAGATATCGAAACCATATATCAAATTCTCGCACAATAAAGATATCTAACCAAAATCTGTGGTTTTCGTACCATAAATCATTATCATTTGCGATAATGTGTGAATAATTTACCAGTTAAATGATACTATTTCGATATTATAACAATATCGTTTTGTTCCTGGGGATAAGATTTATAGGTGACCCCAAATGTCCATTGATTAATATGACCAAGACTGCTTCGGTCTACAAAGTCAACGCTATTTACAAAGTAATAATGCTGAGAGCGTTAATCACATCCGTTTCTAAAATCTACAGTACGAGTAGCTGCAATACGTTAATGGAATCCTCCAATAATCTAAGCTCATATTTATGTTTAACATATGTGTTATGGTCCAGAGACTATCAACAATAAGAACGAAGTTGATACTCTCCGCCAATGTCGTAAGGATTTCATCAGAGTCATGCTTCGGCGCAGCGCATTGCAGTTACTCTTTGAAGTACAACTTTTTTAAATCCGCATAAGGTGAAGAATAAATTCCTTATTAATGCGTTACATTATGGGTCCATATGATCGGTGCGATGGATGTGCTTCCAGAACTGTGAAAAACGTCACTTTGATTGAAAACACAAAAATCAAGTCCCCAATAATAAACTCGTTTCAAAATTTTTGAAAAAGGAGCAACATGTTCTAGTTTATTGTTAAAAACATGTTAGTTGTAGGATAATTTCAAATGCAAATTATTTATAGTGGAAACAAGAGTGGAACATACCAGTATGAGTCATTACGCAACAAACTTCCTTCTATGGAAGGTTTTCCAGGCAGTGATTCGAAATAAAACATTGAATAGATTACGCGAAATGTGCTCGGTGTAATGAATTCGGCCATTTTAGTATTAATCTGTCGGTTTTTAAATTTCTATTCAAATTTGTACAAATCTATCCTCTTCAAGCACTCCTGTAGCAAATGTAAATCTCCACTCTCAAAACTTCTTTCCTTGATCGTTAAATTTTAAAATTTTGTAAAAAAAAAACAAAAAACTGTAAAAATTGTAAAATTTTGAACAGTAGAAAGCAACTAAACAGTGGTGCCAACATGAAGAAAAAACAACCATTCCCTTTTTGTTTCTAGTAAGCGTGCAAAAGCAAAAGCGAAAACTTTTAAAGGGTACGTGTGCAACAGAAGTACCTGCAAGAATTTGTCAACATTGGGAGTTAAAGTCATAACACTTGCAACAACAACCGTTTCCAAAGGCATAACCGCAACATGAAAAGCTATTGTAGTTGCAACAGAAACGACAGTCAAATCAACGACAACGATATCAAATGCAACGCAAAGCGGATGCCAAAATGAGTGGCAATCACAAAAGTTACAAAACACTCTCGGCCAGCACCAGCAACTCATTAAGAGTACCTTCACCATCACCGGCATCATCGGCAACGACCGCAAACCAGCAACAGCAACAGAATCCACAGCAACATTACAACCAGCGACCACGTGCTAGTTATCCGGAAATTATGAATCCTCGGTTATCCCTCAATGGTACTTTGCGGCATTTGGTACCATCGCCTCGGCCGCTGTATCGTGACCATAGCTCACGTTCCATTCATCCACTCACAGCAAATGAGCAACAAATGGCCGAGCTGGATGGTGGCTTCTATGGCAGTGTCACCCGCAGTGGCTATTTAACGGCAACGGCTCAAACATCCGCAGTCGCGTCAGCAATAATATCAACAACATCAGGGGGTTCGGCCACAGCTGATTCCGATGTTCTGGCGGCAGTGTCATCAAGTCATGTTGGCGTTGTCGGCTTTATGGCCGGGGATAATAGCAACAGTTTCGGTGGTAGTGGCAGTGGTGGTGGCGGTGGTGTGAATTTTCATACCACTGAACTATCCATAACACCTACGATAACAGCCGATGACCAGTGTATCGATTTAGGGAGTTTGCGGCGTTTCTCCATAGACCGCCATAGTTTTTTGGGTAAGATTGCTTTTGTGTTATGGATACTTAGTATTGTTTCTTGCTGCTTCTCTTGTTCTCCCTTTGTTTTCTTTTAACCCTGACAAAGTATGAATTTCTTTATGTTGAGTTTTATTATCTTGACCAGTTTTTGTTGTGAAAACTTTTGTTGATTTTTATCGATTACGCTTTTGGATATCTATAAGTTATTTAAAACTTGTTGCCTTAATATCAGTTTCTGATTTAGATTGTGGTATTCAGGACTTGGTGTTTAAGTACGAGTAGAGACGACTATCGCTAAATTATGATTTTGGAAAATATACCAAAGTATGTATTTAAGAAATGTGATTTCATTAGCAGAAAAAAGAGAATTTGCGATCAGCTGCATTCCTCTCTTTCAAATTTCTAGGCCGACATCATTCGTTTTGTTCCCGGAGGAGCCGGGGTAGGTGAAATCATCCAGCAATTTAAGTAGTATTTCAATTGTCTTCTGATTTGTCAAAGTAAATAACTTCATTTTCTTCATTTTCCGACACTTTCACAACACAAGGAAATGGTGCAGTAACATAAAACAGTTTTCAAACAGCAGTCTCACAATCGTCGATATACGCAAGAATCATGTAATTTTTGTGCCGGTATTTGAAAGCGTCGCACCATAAACTATTGTCCTGCATAATGCCTTGCAGAACGTATTAGTAAGACCTTTGTCTATCTTCATTGAATATTTCGTGTCACCCAGTATGTTCCCTAAGGTGTTGGGTTTTGTGTTGGCGAAAGCAGCATTATAGGCGACGTACGATGATAGGTGTCTTCTTCAGGATTTGTAGTGACTAATTTTGGATTTAGCTTGATCTACAGCCTTATAGGTAAGATTCTATCAGTTTAAATTGAACAAGCTTCAATTTTTCGCGTAATACATTCGACAGAATGTTATAAGTGATAGATAAAAGATGGATCCAGTGTTTGTTGGCACATAATAGATCGCCTATTTCAAACGTGGAATGTAACACTCTTAGATTGTAATTATCTGTTAATCATCCGAGGCATATTCATTATTAAATCACCTTCTTACCGTCTTAAATAACTCTGCCGGCAGGTTACCTACATCTGCACTTTCTTAATCTTAAGCCACAATATTGGCAGCATGACTTTGACAGTTGATGTGATTTCTACATCTGCCTTCAGAGGCTGGTAACTTGCAGAAGTGTTCTTTCCCTATTCGCAGCATACGTGTATATCCGTAGCCAGATTTCCATTGTTGTCCCCTAAAATGGAAATCCATTGCAATAACTTTTACCACCCACCTTTGATAAATCCTTCGGGTTCCGCCTCTGGTGTCGTACCTTTTCTACACCATATCTGTACTCACTCGATCCATTCATATGACTCCTTTTTTCTGTTTGAAAAACATCTCCCCATTTTCCTTTTGTAGCATTCCCTCTCTGCAGCTGTTTCAACTGGCTGTACGCACCATCCTTTTGCGAAGATTCAATAAAACGTTTTCCGTTGTACCAGGGATTTTTTTAGCATTAGTTTTTGCACCAAAAAAATTCACAATGTGTTGTTGCCATTGTGTATGTTTTTTATTAAGTTTAGGGATTTTATATCGTTTCAGCTGAGACAATTTTGTGGAATATGCTATGGTTGTCTTATGGATATGAAGTTTTGCGACGTCAATATTTACTTGCGTTCGTTCATGTCCTGCTCAATCGTTCTGCTCAATTTTGTGTATACCTGAAAAAAACATATTATTACCACTTCGTGAATGTGTTTCCCGTATTTTTTTACCAGTAGATGACGGAGTTACCTTGTGAATATCTTTGTGTTGGAAACTGATTCTACTTGTAGCCACTTTACTCGCCACAGTGAAAGTAGGCATGCTACTATGCCGACAGAGTTTACGACTGCAGGTCTAAGATGCTCTTAGTCCTTTTTTATCTTGGGATTAAAATATCCCAGATTAATTGTAATATCGTATATTTTCCCCACACTGTGCATTATTGGCCTTATCATGAATAAGCTTGTAAAAAAACATATTTCTTTATAATGCGGATTATGACTGGTTATAAAAGGTTATGGAAGAGTGGTTTCAAATGCACCGAATCACATTTTTGCAAAATTTGAAACAATCACATAATTTGCATAATTTCTTGAAGTTGTCAAATATTTTGCAAAATTTTGCAAACTGACGGGTAAAAGCAAAAAACAATGCAAAACTGCAAAGTTGTGCTAAATTTAGGAAACTGCCACTCCAACTCCATGGTTATGTAATTTTCAACTCTAACTCCAAATGGAACATTGACTCCTACTCCGACTCAAAAGTTGACAAAAATAGCAAATGCATTTTAATTAGTCATTTTAGAAATGAACCATCGTTTAGAAGCAAAAGCAATCCAATAAATTAATGTATATAATCGTGTATGTGAATATAATTGAAGCAATTTATGGTCAGTTTTTTCATCTAAAGCATCTAAGTATGCAAAAACTCTTCACGTAACCATAGAGCTTTTTACGTTTCTGGGAATCTATTTTTTCCTGATTGCTGTACACCACTAAATGTTCGAACTCTACCGATTTATGTGATTTCCTTTCATATAAAATTGATTTGTAAATTTTATGGTATGGAGTTTTTAAATTAATACAATACTATTGCTGCATACCTAAAGTGTCCTGCTTCGTTGTTTCCATTTATATTCAAAATAAAAAGAAAGAAATAGCTCTGCCAAAGCCGCGTGAAAAAGATCGATACCAACCAGTACTCCGATTCGGGCAAATCAGGCAAATGTCGATCCGTATCGACACCTACCACACAGTTCAGACTGTTAAACATACTTGAATCTGAAGAGGCACAAATTTTTTCGAATTCCTCGAGCCCGAACAACTCAAATACAATCGGGGGTATCAGCACAACATATATAGGTATATTGGCCGCTAATGTTGTGGTTACTCTAATACTTTCAAAGATACATACGCATTGTATTTCCCCGTTAAACCCCCTTCCTGTATTGAAATGGTAAATTTATTATCCTGTTCCTGATAAAATTAGTATTCTGCATCCTCAGGATTACTGATATACATCTATTAAACATTTTCAGTTCACATGTTTTTAATTGTTTTGTTACTATCGTTTTCTTTTCTCGTTGCAGATCTAGGCTCAAAGTTTGGCATGTCCCAGCCAAAATTTGGCCAAAGCGTTTCACAGCAAGGTTTCTTCACATCACACGATAGCCTCGCCACACCATGTGCATCAAGAGCTTCCAATTTACATGTGGCCAATACAAGCACTGCCTCCGATATGGATTTGTTACACAGCAACAAACAACAGACGCGCCGAAAGTCACGCGGGCGTCTGAAAGACAACGATCAACCGTTGCTGGGCGGCACCTGGAATCGTTCAGTGGGTCGTGGCTCACAGGATAACACACTAATGGGTAGCCATCAGTTTAGTGGAAATTTTTGCAATGGTACAGATCGGTAAGTATGGCAGCATAATAAGGGAATTGTTCATACTGTAACACTCTCCAGAAAATATTCTTGAATCGCTGTTCAATAAAATCTAACTTCGTTTATGTACATGAAAATTGAAGTAAATAACATGATTTATTAGTGAGAATGGAATTCAAATTAAGGGGGAAATCTGGACGGAAATTTGATCAAAGAATTATAAATGTGAACATCACATCACTTTTCTGGAAATAAAGATAACCGTATTATTTGTACTGATAAACTACGGAACTCAACTTCCCTACCCACAAAAGCCTTCCCCTCTTCAATGTATTGGGCTCCATTGGCCGATGTTCCCCAGAGACCGCCATCATAACGCAAACCTACACACATAAGCTTGTTTAATGACTTTGATTGGACGTTGGCCGTGACTCTACACACATGCACAGACACACAAATCCTTTGCCTGGTTGTGTTCGATTGTCACATAATTTCAAAGCAGTTCTGCCGAATGTCAACGCTTGATTGCAAACACAAAATGTATCATTTGAGTTATGCCTTCATGTTTACCCTCTCGTCCTTCTCCCTTGGCCCCCTTTCTCGCAACCACAAACATTGCTGGATAAATAACCAGCAGGACAACTGTTGTCATTCCCTGTACGATATAAGGCTTAGTTGGAAATACGTTAGTTGTAGGAATTTGCAGTTGATGATAAAGTCTTTGTGAGTTTTTATTATATTGTTGTGGACTGAAGCCTTACTACGTACTTTAGTATCAGTGTAAGAAAATGCTGCTATATTGAACAAAATTTAAGAAGCGATTTTGTATACAACGAAGGCATAGAAGCGAAGGATATTAAGAAGATGTATGATAACATTGCGTTATCGGCCAGTACAGATGGGGAGCCAAGGGAATATACCAGCAATCATGTACTTCCTTGTAAATATATTTGGCCTTAATCGCATCTTGAAAACGATAATACGACAAATTAATTTTAGCCAGTAATCGTATGAAAGTACTTCCTTTGCACTTATTTTCCATTCTCCAAATTTCGGTTACACTTTTCAGACTTTTGCTGTAGAAAAGTGATATCACAAGTTCTGGGCAGCCGATTTAACGGTCTAAGGCTTGAAATTAACTATTCGTCGAATTGCTCTCACAATAATAGTTTTATCTTGTTTGAACAAATGATATCGACATCACAGGCTGCGAGTTCAACAAGCAAATAGTCTGTTACGTTCCGGACGACTCTTTATTTGAAGACGTATGAACCAGTGATTTCTAGCCCCTTGAGCAATAGCAAATCGATTTGTCTAAATACAAGGTCGACTCATTCAACTTTTTGATTTGTTCTTTATAACAAATACGACAATTTTACTTATTGAAGTACCAAGTGGTCATAATTGGGCCTTATTGCTGCACCTAATATTATTCGCAACCACTGACACTTCTTCAAGTTTTTCAAAAGCTCAAAGGTCGAAGACTTGGAAGGCCGGCTGATCTTGCACAAGTTACATTTTATGTGCTTTCAAGTCAAGATCTTTACGAAAAATAAGCTAAGTTCCTAGTTCTCCGCAATCACTTTCCGCAATTGCATCTGTACTTTCTTCACTAAGTGGTGCATCGCATTGAGCCTTCTACAGGTTGACTATGCGGACACCAAGTCTCCCCTAAACCGCTGATTTTCAAATATAAATATAAGAAATATAAGAAGTTTTGAAATAGCATTTCAACTTCAATTCAACTTTCAATTTTCAATGTAAATAATGATGAGAATAACCCAGTTTTTCTTAAATTTTCTAGATACTGGAATATTTAGAGATATTACGAAATTTGTCTAAAATTTGCTATAACTTGCGAACTACATTAAATTTTTGACTTATAAGATATGGTATAATAATGAATACAACAACGAAAGATATAACGTATCCTTTTTTAAGTAGGGAATTTCACGAGAGTTTAGTTTCGGCGTGGTTTAAGACATTGCCGCAAATGACGACTGCAGCCGTCCGATCATGTAGGTAAACGACGGCTATAGCCGTCGTGGATATTATAATCAATAAAGAAAATAACAGCGGTAGTACGCATTCACTTGTTAATTATTTAGTAATACATCGAAAAAATGTGTAGCATGCCGGATAGCATATTTATTGCACTTTTATGCGTTTTCTCATGCTTCTACCGCTTCGAAACGTTTGGGCATAAATCATTCCAAAGAAAAGTGTGCGGTAACGTGTTAAAAGTATGTTACATACTTGATTCTGATTTCTGGTGTCTAATTTTCTTACCTGAAACGAAAATAAACTGATTCGATTTCTCTATTACAACATAATGAAACAGATATTTTGTTTCGAGTAGCTGAACAGAATATAGAAAGTATAGTTTTACTTTCTCGTTTTTATCGGAATGAGAACTGAAAGCTTGAGTCTGAAAGCTTCGAGTAATTAGTTTCTAAATTTACGATATCAGGTTCTTAGCAATGTTCACAATTATTCCAAAACCTTGTGCGTTTTTTCGAATTCGAAAATCTCAAATGGAACGTATCATTGACGGAATCAGAACCAAAATTGTTCCCAATTTAGTTTCCGGTGTATGAAATTTTTCCACATAATTTTGTTTCAGTTTTCGGAATCAGAATTGTGACTAGACACCATTTTTATCTCAGTGTAGTTGACCATAAATAAAATCTTTTGTTTTCGCATTATTACGCCACTTTTATCTGAAATATAAGAGCTACTCTTTTCGGGTAAAAAGAAAGATGCCAGGAGTAGCAAGGAGAAGTTTTAATAAAAGTAATGTGAAATGCCGCCAATGCAAAACACAAATTTTGGAGAGTGATGACTCTATGCAGTGTGATGTGTGTGAGAAAATTCTCCACATACAATGCACAGAACTAGATAAGAGAGAAATAGATAAATTGGTAAAAGATCTCTCTCTGGCGTACAGATGTCATTTTTGTGCGCCAGATGATGATATGTCTGTGGTTGCTGAATTAGGAGAAATGAAATCAAAATTAAACCAAGAGGTGAAATTAAATATCTAAAATCATCAGTTAAATTACCTCCGAAAATAATGATAAAGCAGTTGACATCGTATTGCAAATAGCCAAGAAAGCTGTTGAAAAAGTCGGTGAAGGCGAAATAGCAGAAACATATTTTTTGAATAACAACAAACGACGTAATGACAGAAAATTAATTGTTGTAAAGTTTACGAGCACTGAAAGTAAAAGAGTGTTCATGAGTGAAAAGTCAAAACTAAAAAATTATGATGATATGAAGAAAGTGTACATTCACGACTATCTTAGCCGAGATTCAATTCAACTTTTGAGCTATGCAAAATCTCTGAAATCTGTGGGATTCAAGTTTGTGTATACAAGAGGTAGTAACATCTATGCGAAGAAAGATGAAAAACCCTGGCAGATAGTAATAAAGTCTATGGATGATGTTGACAAGATGCTATGTGAAGCGGCTGGAAGTGGTATGAAATCTATTCGAACTGCTGCTAAAGATGCCGAAAGCTCTGATGATGATGTTGATGATAATAGTTCTTTTCGGTCTCCCAATTCATAGTTTTATTTTTTACTTATATTTTTATTTCCATTTGTCATTATGTTTGATTTTTTTTTTTTGATTAAATAATTAATCTGCATATATAATGAATAATCAATATTTTCATAATATCAATTCATATACTCAAAATGTTAGTAGACTCAACTCAAATGAATTAATTATATTGTCTGTTAATGTTAGAAGTATTTCCTCAATTAACAAATTTAATCAATTTAAGACAGAGTTATGTAAACTCCCAATAATTCCGACAGTCATTGCAGTACAAGAAACTTGGTTTGATGTGAATTGCACAGGATTATACTCCATACCGGGATACAATGTCAGACATTGCTGCAGATGGGATTGTTATGGAGGTACATATTTGTATATTAAACAAAATGTAAAATACCAAACAATAGACCGGCACAGTGTAGATTTTCTGGATTATATTATGTATTTTTACCACATATTAAAATAAACAATAAGCCTTTGATTTTTACGTCATTACACAGATCGCAAAGATGTACTATGCAAATATTCTTCCATAAACTTGAGCAGATGTTGTTTGATGTTGGTAATTCGCCATGCTGGTTTGTAGGTGATTTTAATATAGATTTACTAATGACAAATACACAAAGCAGAAATCTGAACGATTTATTCGCTGAATATTATATATTTTCTTGTCATAAATTAGTTACTAGAACGGAAACTGGTTCATGCATAGATTGTGTGTATAGTAGTTTAAAACATTTGATGAATATTTCTTCAATTCAAACAAAAATTACTGATCATAATTTAATTATCTGCGATTTAAAGTATGAAAATAGTGGAGAAATTTTATTCAAAAGAAGATGTAGAATAGATTATGAAAAATTCGGATATTATTTAGATGAGAATTTCGGAACGTCATTGGATGAACTCTGTGCGGCAGATCACTGTGAAAAACTTATTAAAATTTTATCGCAAGCCGAGCAGAATAGTTGTAGCACCGTGAATGTAGTAACAAATATAAGGCATGCTATAAGTCCATGGTTGTCAGAAACACTAATATCTTTGAAAAACTATAAAAACAAACTGTTGAGGTCGAGGAGGAAAAATAAATTGAGCAGATCATTGAATGAGTATTTAAAAAGAATTAGTAAAATTATTAAAATTTGTGAAAGAAATAGAATGAATACATATTTTTCAAACAATAACCAAAAATGTAATGCAGATATAAAAAAAACTATGAGAATTTCTTAATAAGCAATTGGAAATAACCAACGGGATAATATGAATTTGTGTGCGGTAAACGGAGACGTTTTATTAACTGGCGATGAAATAGCAACGCATCTTAATGATTACTTCTCTGATGTTGTCCAGAGAGTTCGGAGAAGAATAGTAAGCTATAATGATGATGACGAAAATATGTTCAGATTTTTAATGCCAGTTAGAACAGTTTTTGATCTTAAAAGAACGAATAATTTTCAAATAGGGAGGGTAGTGGACTATTTGAAATTAAATAAGTCCCGAGTTATGACAGAATTTCATCTAAAATGTTGTTAATTAGGAAATCATTGGCTGCGAAAGTTCTTACAAATATTTATAATAAAACGATTGAAGAATCGTCTTATCCTGATGTATTAAAGGTGCACAAAATATGTCCTATTCCTAAGTTTTCTAATGCACGAACGGCTGATAACTTTCGACCAATTTCAATATTGCCAGTTATTGATAAGATTTTTGCGAAGCTGATATTTGAACAAGTTACAGCTTACCTCGATGTAAATAAAATTGTCTTCCAAAGGCCATACGGGCTTAGAAAGGGTACAGATACTGGGGATGCAGTTGTTAATGTTGTAGATTGTATTTGTAGTGGTTTGGATGCGGGATACAGAGGTGTTGCCGGTGTGTTTTACGATTTGTCAAAAGCTTTAGATCTAGTTGATAATGATATATTGGTAAGAAAACTTGGAATTTTCGGATTTTTCCTAGAAACACACCGATTGTTTCATAACTATTTAAGAAATAGACAGAATTTCGTGCAGGTTGGACAGAGTTAAAGCAATAAACATTTTGTAATATGTGGTGTTCCGCAAGGTAGTGTACCAGGCCCGTATTATTTAAATTATATGTTGATAACTTGTCAAAATTAGATTTTAAAGGCAAATTATACCTGTTTGCAGATGACATATGCTTACTTTATAAATATAATTATCCTTTAGTACAACAAACACAAATAGAATATGATGATGTTATTTTATGTGGATAGCCAAGGGTGAATAACCTAGTTTTGAATGCAAGCAAAGTCGTGCGATTTAGACCAAAACTTTCTATTAATGATACAAATATGATCGTACATGTTGATGGTACCATGATAGAAGAATCAGAAAGTGTGCGTTATTTAGGAGTGTGTCTTAACTATAATCTCTCGTGGGATAAACACATCATGGACTTAAAGTCCAAAATATCGTCAGCTGGAATTTTGTACAAATTTAAGAACAAATTAAATGTAAAGCTAAAGCTAATGTTATATCAGGCTCTGATACATTCTCATTTGACGTATCTTCCTTTCGTGTATGCATGTAAGTCCACCACCTGCCTAAAAGCTCTACAATCGGCACAGAATAAATCGTTTTAAACTGTTTTCAATCTACCTATGAGATTCAGTACAACTTCTTTATATAAAGATTATGCCACAAATGTCTTACCTGTTAAGGGATTATACAAACAACAACTTCTGCTCTATGTCCATAAATCAGTAAATGGAATTGGAGTGTTTACTACATCCTTTCATAGAAATATATCATACACCCAAAGATCAACCAGTCAAGCAATGCATTTAAATGTCGTGTTTTGTCGGTTAGAGTTGACCAAGCAACGTGTTACATTTGCTGGGCCATTTGAATATAATCAATTGCAGGTGTACTTGAAAGAAACTTCACTTTTATCAGCTTTTAAAGCCCAATTAAAAAATATTTGATAGATAAGTTGGAAATGCTTCTAACATAGTTCTTTTTATCTCTCCTATTATTAAATATTTTAATGTTAATATTCGTTATGGTAGTACTACATGAATGATTTTAGTTGCCTATTAGCATCTATAAATCCAATCTGACGCTGAGGCAATATTATAAAAAATTGTAGTTATTTTATTAAACTGTAATAAACAATTTATTAAAAAAAAGCCAAAGTTGGGTATATTTCAGATTCTGATGCCAGAAACTAAAATGAATAAAAACTATTTTCAATTACATCCTTGTGCCTTTCTAAACTCAAGCTCTTTTGTTCATACTTCACCTGTTGCTTCAGCAAATAAATATGGTTCGTCTCTGTAGTCTTCTTCTTGTGACACCGCCAGGAACATCAGTTTGATAGGTTTCGGTAGTGGGCAGCTTAGCGGTACACATCGTTCTTTGCACCTGATTAAGTACGCATTTCGTTGTGCTCAATTCAGTGCGTACTTCAGCCGCACCCAAATGGTGATCTGAGTCTGTGTCAGCATCAGCGTCACAGATCACACATATGTTTGTGATAATAGAAGCAAGCTTTTCATATAAAGCGTGACGAAATTGGTGAAATATGAAGTATATACTTCACATTTATCAAATTACTCCTCAGATTGTTGCCGCGATTGACGAGGAAACGAGAAAAAATACACAAGTAGAAAGCATATTGACATTGTTTCGAACATAATAAATCACAAATACTTGATAACATTGTTGGCGTTTTTAGTGCCATATGTGCAGACTTATTTGCCGTTAGTTTTCTGAAACCCAATTTGTAAAGGAATGTAGAGGCAGCTGTCGACATGAAAACATCTTTTAAATTAAAACGTCATGAGCACAAATCTGAAGTAAAAATAAATAAATGCAAATTAACAATAATTGGATATTATTTAAACACTGTTTTTTTTTTTTGAATTATTTGGTTTGAAAATTATGGCACCATTATAATCTATTTATAATTTTGAAACTTATTTACTGCAATGCAGGAAATATTACGTCTCTACTGAATGAAAATGTCAAATTCGAGTCGTTGTCACAAACGGGCAATTTTCCAATGTATATAAAAGAGTTCTTAAGTTCCCGTTGTTTTAAGCAATGTGAATTTTCGCCAAACTTGCTTAAAGCGAAGTTAACGACAATGAACTCAAACCAAAAATGTGACAAATTTTTCCTTTTATACTTATTTAGAAAACAGCAGCCATTTGGATGCTGTATAAGTTTCAAAAAACAATCAAAACTGATGCACTGTGGAAAATTATCAGGACACAACACATCAACATGAAATACACATAAAGTTTACAAGCCCTTAATTTCTATGTTTCTGAACTACTTCAATTAAAAACCAATTTTAAAAATTGCTTTTCATACAAATTTTTTGCAATCGAAGTGCTGACTATTAATGAGCGTAGTGAAACCATATAATTTTAAAATATTATTATAATTTTTGTTTTTGGCTGTTTTCGCTATATAGTGTGCTATGTAGTAATGTGTAATGTGGTTTTCCATTTTCTCTCTTTTTCCGGTTTCTCTTCGAATCCGACGAAATGGTACAGAATGTGCCACCACTAAGAATGTTAAATTAGGAGTTCAGTTAAAACATTGTTGAATTTACTTACACACTTGTCGGAATATATCCTTCCACGTTATCGCTTCACATCACTTGCGGAGATTCCCCTCATTGTTTAAGAAAGTCATTTTAAACCATTCTCGGTATTTTATTTTTCACAAAAATCGATGAAATGCTTGAACAGCATTAAAGTTCTATTACACAGCGAGTGCAGTGAAGATTAAATGGATTATAGTCTGTGGAAAAAGAGAAATTAAAGCTTCTCGGAGGCAACAAAAATTACTCTTTTTTGACTCAGGTGTAAGAAGGTAAGTGAAAAGTGAATTATTAATGGAGTATGGTTCAGACTTTTAGTTTGAAGGGGTATGAGTTATAGTTGCTGAATAACAGCGAATGAAATATACGAGTATATTAGGGCATCCGCATTGACGTTCTTTCCATTTTTCTGACTATATTACATTAAGCTATTGAAACAGCAAGTCCATATTCCCAAGTATGAATTTATTTCTACATATATCCTTATGCACTCTTTTCATTTTCTTTCATTTTCAGTTATCCCCGCAATCGTTCCGGCACCTCATCAACACCCACACAACAACATCACAGCCAACAGCAGACGACGTCAAACTCCTCCCATCTGCTGCAACATTCCGCCTCCATGTCTCATGCGTCACACCAACACCAGCAGCAACAGCAACAACAGCAACAACACGCCTCCCAACATCATCCGCAACATTCCTCAATGTCACAGCCACTACAACTGCCATCGCATAAGCAACCGCGTCGCACGCCATCGCAACGCCTGCGTGCCGCTACGGCAGCGCGAAAGTTCCACTTTGTGTTCGACCCGGCGGGGCGTTTGTGCTACTACTGGTCCATGGTGGTGTCGCTGGCATTCCTATACAACTTCTGGGTGGTCATATATCGGTTCGCTTTCCAGGAGATCAATCGGCGCACAATTGTGGTGTGGTTTTGTCTGGACTACTTTTCCGATTTGCTGTATCTCATAGACATATTCTTTCACTTTCGCACCGGCTACCTGGAGGACGGTGTCCTGCAGACTGATGCCTCGAAGCTGAGGCAACACTACATGAATTCGACGACATTTTACATAGACTGCCTGTGTTTGCTGCCATTGGATTTTTTATACTTATCGATAGGATTTAATTCAATATTACGCTCGTTTCGTTTAGTGAAAATCTACAGATTTTGGGCATTTATGGATCGCACCGAACGTCACACGAACTATCCAAATTTGTTTCGTTCGATTGCGCTCATCCACTATCTACTTGTGATATTCCATTGGAACGGATGTCTCTACCACATTATCCATAAGAACAACGGGTTCGGTTCGCGCAACTGGGTCTACCACGACTCCGAGTCGGCCGATGTAGTTAAACAATATTTACAAAGTTATTATTGGTGTACGTTAGCTTTAACAACGATCGGTGACCTGCCGAAGCCCCGATCGAAAGGTGAATACGTCTTTGTGATATTACAATTGCTATTTGGATTAATGCTATTTGCCACAGTATTGGGGCACGTTGCCAATATTGTGACGTCAGTGAGTGCGGCACGGAAAGAATTTCAAGGTGAGTATAAAACGAAATAGTCTATGATTTAAGTGGACCTCACATTGATCTATTTCCGAAAAGTGGATAAGGACATTTTGTTTGATTGGCAAACATTTCAGCGAATCGTATTTCAAGTGAAGCATTAAATTAATTTTTCTTCAGCAATGTTTATAAAACAAATAAATGGTTAAGTTGGAACTTAGCACAAGTTAAACCAATTTCTGTACAAATTTGTGAATTGAGTGAGAACGCTACAAATAAATTAAAAACAAGTAAATGGTTAAAAAAAGGATTTTAGATCATTGAAACCTCAAATACCCAAAGTATGATATTTTGATTGATCAAAAAAATGGAGAAAGAAGAAGTATTATTTATTTAGTAGCATTATGGATGTAATACATTTGTTGGATGGAACATCTTGAGGTGTAAATTTCAAGGAAGTGAGATGGCTTTCAACGCATTGTACATTTTTATTTGTTAAGGGTCTTACTTTATGACTAAAGGTTTGGCAATGAATATTCCGGAAATTATTAAATGTTTGCATGGCTGATGCCAATTCAATTTATTTTTATTTTATTTTATTTTTATTTTCAATTTATTTTTATTTCCTCTGCAATTTTTGTCACACCTTTTCTGTTAGCTCCCGTACAAATCCGCCATTTATTTGAAATTAAATTTTTCCTCTATGTTATCTAATTAATAAGATGCAGTGGCTTAGGTTTTCGTCCATTATATAGATTAATAATTTTCTATGAAATTAGAGAAAAATTTACTAAGTGACTCCGCCCCTACTAGTACAACCCACACAAATGGCTGATTTGACTGAATTCAGTCAAATTTTACGTTATCGTATAGTCTGTGAGCTAAGTTTTCTGAATGAAAATGGACGGCATTATCACACCTTTTTCTTTTTTTTTCATTTTTCCCCTTTTGGTCGCCATAAACATAACTTGTATGGCTTTTTAGATTTTAAGGGGACGGCTTTATAAAGTTAAACTTTTGTTTTGTCTGTTCAATTAGCTGACATTTTTACACTGGCAAAACTTTATGATCGTGGCTGGTCGTTTCCTTAATAATTTAACATCTATTTGGATTAATGTATAGTTCTTTTTACGCAAAAAGTGTGTTACATAATAAAAATGTCTTTGAAATTTGACTCATATGATTTTTAAAAGTTACAGCAGTCCCTTTGAAGTGAGGCTTTAGCGAGACTGCTCAGCAGATTCAGATTTCTGCTCTGAAGGTGAATGATTCCTTCAATAAACAGTAACGCACAATACATACACCTCTTCAATGTACTGACTGTATATTTAAAAATAAATGATTAAAATATTGTGAATGCATATACTGAGTGAAATTCAACAAAGATCGATTTAGCTGAAATTTTAAAGAATAAAATTAAGATTCAATGGGGCTCTTTTCTTCCTTTGTTAAGAATTGCCAAAAAATTACGTGGAAGTAGTAGCTATTGGGTGAAAATATTCTACAAATTTGTTGCACAACAAATTTTATTAAAAGCCGTCGAAGATAAGAGTCATCTCTCTTTTCAATTCTCACAAGTTCTCTTAATTGTTTTTCACTGTGAATTCAAATAAAAGTACGATGATGATCAATTTTCGATGTGAGGCGATCTTTTTTTGATTTGTAGCTTTGTCTCCTCTAGTGACGATATAGAAGCAGTATACTCGTCCTCGTATATTTTTCCCATAGTAAAATTTCGTATTTTAAAACTCAAAGTGTAAGTAATATATCGACAGATTGATGTGTTTCCGGTCCAAAGAAAAAGTTTACAAATATCACATCTTGCTGTTTGTTCCTGAAAATTTGACAAATTTTGAATACGATGAAATTTAATGTCGTATAGACTCCTTTCAAATCAATTCCAATAAAGCAATTTGCAATTTAGCAATTTGTATTTATGATTTTCTATTAATTAGCTGTCTATTTCAGACTATTTTCTATTTCCAAACTTGAAAAAATGGTTCGGGGGTAAAAGTTTTGCAGTTTGCGGTTGATGACTATTTTAAGGAGTTTGACAGTTCTTACTATAAACAGGGTGCAGAAGCTGTTGATTACCGCTGAAAAAAGTGTATCGACCTAAAAGGAGATTATGTTGAAAAATAAAGGAAATTGTTCCCAAGTTTTTCTTCTTTGTCTTCTTTGTTATATTGGTTGGCTAGTTTTGGGCCGGCCTCGTATCATACACTACGTTGTTGTAATTCGGGGCTAACAGAGAGTCGATGTCTGATATCTTCTCCATTAATAGCGTATTGACTTAGAATAACTTAGGATTGTGTAAAGTGTAGAAATCCAAATCACATTTCGTTTGTATGTTCATATATCTGCAGCAAAACCTTTGTAGTGCACATACATATGCATGTATTTGTGTTGTGTTGACAATTTCATTCAGCTGGAAATTCATCATATTAACTTGTAATGCGAATCCAAACAAAGTTACTCCACACATCGGTGTAAGTAGAATTCCAAAAATCATAGAATCAAGTCAACACTCAGCCAGTTTCACATGAGCGTAAGCAAACATTAGGTGTGTGAATGTGTTGAAATCAACACATTTATAATCATCATTTTTGTACATATGTATGTATATTCACACTTATATAAACGGTGGTGGTCGTATAATCATAAACACTTGGAAAAGTCGTTGTAATCTACCACTATTTTTGTTAGTATTCCATTTCTAACTGTGACTTGCAATTTCCAAAATATTGATAAATTAAACAACTGTTTTAAAAATCAAGCATAGTCGTATCATTTGCTAAAATTACGGTTGTAGATTCTTTCTCATTTTATATCAGTAATAATTCCTAAAATAATATTAAAGTTCTTAAAATCTATGAAAATAGTAGTATCTCGAATCAACATTGCAAATACGGCAATCGATAAGAAAATCTTTTGAATGGTAGAATTTTGAACTTTTTGAATTTTTTACCACCAGGCCAAAAGCTGCATTTGCTTTTTGGTATATCTTCCGTCACTAGAATCACATGTCGTTATTATCAATCGCAAAATTAACAACTGCTAAAATGATCAAGTTGAAGTGGCGCAAGAAGTTTGGCCGATCGGAAGCTTGTACTTAGACTCCACATGATGGATAGCGTTCCATGGTGTCGCCGCGCTATTTGATAAGTCATAAGTGAGCACCGATCGACTTAATGAAATATCTACTGGAACATGTTCTTATAACATTTCATTGACCATGCCCATAATTAGAGCAACTGTTTTAATATTATATGTTATTTTTAATCAACGAGCTGGTGTATAAATGTGCACAAAAAAATGAATTTTTGTAGAGAAAAGTCTATAATTTAAATTTTGTTTAATTTTTTACTACTAGACCCATTTCCTATATTTGGCGTGGGTGTCACGGTGTTAGATAAATAATAATAACACATTTTTTAGTGAAAATTAATTTTTTTTTATTATTTCTTATTAATCGTGGCTATATTTCTCGAACTTTTTTCTATTGAAGTGATTTTACATAAATTCGACCCTAACCTACCTATGGCCGAAAGCCTGATAATTCAATTGGTTCACACTTTATGGTGTTTATTCAGGCCAACGGACATGCTTAAATCAACCTTCGTTTTTAGTTCTATTAAAAACTATGAATATAAAAAATTTGACACAAAAAATTGGTGTTCTTTATCGTGCGACCTCGACTGTATACACATGTCCACAAACGTACCTACATACTATCATATCTTGGTATTTTAGAAATGTATAGAACAATTAGGTTCATGTGCTGTTCGTCTTTTTTCGTTTATTTGCAAAATCATACATAATTTAGAGTGTTTCGAAAAACTCTGCCTGATATATCAAAATCGACTAATTTTCAAACGATGCATATTGCGGAGCTGATTATGGGAGTGTTGAAATTCTACTTTTTTTAAGTACTCGGGCCCCCTACCAGCGGCTGAGGTTCTTATTTGTATCGTTCCTCGTTTAAAATTTGTGCATTTTGTTGCTTTATATGAAAAAAATGCTGCCGTAAAAAAAGCTGTGTTATAATATTAAAAACATTTTTTTCGGTATACAATCCTTACGGCGCTTCACCTACATGTTGATGTTTGAAAAATGGACTTAAAAATGCTTGGTTTATTCTCCAAAAACGTCCGGCATTCCCGTAATCAGTTTTTCGTTTAAAAATTCGTATTGTATAAAAAGTATCAGTTTGACATGTCAACATGCATGAAGAACATGGGAAGTCAAATTTGCCAGTTTTCTAGTGCTATTCAGCTTTAATTTTCGATCAAAATGATTCTGGGAAAATGTTTGCAACAACCGTGATGTATTAAAAAGATTTTCACGCATGACATTTTATTTAGAGAAATATTATTTGCCATTTGGGTATGCCTGAAAACAGAGAAAATGAATTTAAATTTTTTATAATTTACAAAATGATCAAATATTAAGTTTGTGTATCTGGGTTTATGATCCTCCGTGAAGGACTTTTGTAATTTTATATAAATTTTACAATTGAATTTTTTGCACATACATTTTAAGACGCTGCCTACTGCTACGCTCAAAATATTCGCGACCATGGCAATAATTTCCTAAGAGATGTACTCATAACATCATAAATAGCACATTTCGTCTATTTAATGTTTTATCTTTGGTGAAGTTCATTTTTTTTGCCATGTAGAAAAAAGAATTTGGTCCAGTGCCCAAATTCCTGAATAATGTTTATAAAACATTTGTATTAGAATTTGTGGACCTCTCCAGATGGAATAGATCAAAAATTGCGAATGTTTTCCCATACAATGAACATACCATATTAAGTCCATTGCATCCATTTCCCATTTTCAAAGAGATGTGTCAACAGAGTACAACTAACATAGGACATTAAGACCCATAATGGAAGGTCGGGAAAATCGTAATACTTAAACTTAACTTAATCGTCTTCAGATTAAGTTCCTTAGATGAACGTCGCCAAGACGACTCTCAAATTAAACATATGGAGTCTTATGGTTGCGCGTTCCTTCAAAGTTCGTTTTGATTAATTTACACCATTGAGACCTCGAAAGTCTGTATGTGCATAGGAAAATGTTTTCGAAAATATTATTGCGGAAATACAGTAATTCGCGTAGCCATCATCAATTACAAAAGTAACAATTTGTTGTAATGGTTAGGCGGCGACCCATTTTAATATGGTGGCATTACCTTATCTCGTATTCCAGAAAGCAAAATAAGAATAATTGCTTTAAAATCGATGTAAAGGCAAAATATATGGTAGAAGGTAGGAGGATACTTTTCGCCTCTCAGTAAGAAAAATCTTAAGCATCAAATTAGAAAATATTGAACTTTATAACCAACCCAACTTCATTCATCTTTGCTATATTTAAACTTTAAAACCGTCAGACGCCCCCCACTGCTACATGCAGGCATATGCGATGATAATTCATTTGCAACTTCCTTCCGATTGAAATGCATGTTGTGCAACACAACCTGTAGTGTTCGTTCTCTTGGACACGAACGTGCAAAATTCTAGCAATCTAACGACCAATAAACATTAGAACACATACGAATACACTCTTTTATATGGAATGACATTAGAGTCCGTGCAGCTTAAAGACACAGATGCACACACACATACGCAGGTACAATGCACAACATGAAATAACCATGATTTGAAGTGTAGAAAACAGCCGGTGGCAATGTCCTTGTACTCTCGTTGACAATGTTTATGGGAGAGTGTGGGTGTGAGAGAGACAGAGTGAGAGAGAGAGAGAGAGAGTGCGAGAGAGCGTACGTGTAAGGTGTGTGTTGTGTGAACACCTATCAATTGTTTACATCACATAAACTTGGAAAATAAAAAAATATTTGTTGACGAATATTTGTATGTGTGAATAGAAGCATTTCCTACATTTGTTGTTTTGCGTATAGTACCTGTGTGAGCAATTTTCATTTCTGCTGGGTCGGAATAACTATGAGAACGATGATGATGACGATGGTGGAAGTAAAAATAAATAAAATATAAGAAGAACACTTACCTGTACACATGTGCAATGAAAAATCATGGAACCCCTAATGGAGGTGCTCCGCGGAAGTTTACGAATTAATTATTTTCACTAAATGATGCAAAATTACAATTTTATGTACAGTATACCCCATAAATCTCTAAAACTCTTGTAGTTCAAATATGAGTTGTTAATAATTTGTAAAAAAATTATATTTCAGACAAAATATCGAAAAAGTGAGTGTAAAATTTCACATCAAATATTAGGCCAAAAATTGTTTAATAAGGCGGGCACAATCAGCCCAGAGAAAACGTTTACCGGACTTAAAAATGTGATACTTAATAAAGCTTTCGTTTTGAAAAGATAAATATGAATTAGGTTTGTAATTGTGAGAGACCTGACCGCATCAAGGCGACTTGTTTTTTATAACCATGGCCCGCCCCGCATGCGATATAAAAAAATAAGATGGCTGTTTGACAAAAAGATTGTCTGGCAATTTCACAAATGCGTCATGCGTCATTGTACGGTGACACTGACCGACGCGAAGCTTCTAGAGAAGTTGAGTAAAAGTTTTGCTGATCCATTTACATATAGTATCACAAGAGGTCTTGATTGGGCAATAATTTGTCAGGCAATCTCTTCCACATATTTATGCGAAGAGTGACAGCAAATCTTTGTCGCAACTGCCAACGTATTCGGCAATAGTCAATTGTTGCAGACGCTGACGGTACTGCCTCGTGAGCCTGAACATTAAAAAGGGAATTTTGATTGCAAGGAAATGATTTAAAAGAAAACTCTTATTTAATTTATGCAAATGATCGCTTTTGAAAACTGTTCATTTCAATCCAGAGTGATTTTTGTCTGATCTTGCGTCTAGTTTTTTCTTCTCACAGAGATTTACTAGAATTAGATTAAATTTTGTACACAATTTATAGTTTGATTATATCATTGCTCTTATTTAGTTTAGGCAAATGATCGCTATTGAAAACTGTTCATTTCAATCCAGAGTGATTTTTGTCGGATCTTGCGTCTAGTTTTTTCTTCTCACAGAGATTTACTAGAATTAAGATTAAATTTTGTACACAATTTATAGTTTAATTATAGGTAGGTTTCATGGGAAATAGATCATTTCGATCTACAAACCACACATTAAATTCGGCCTTTAGGCCAAACCATAAAAACGTTGTTTAACCTCTTCAACAAGCTACTGCTTTGACCATAATTAGCTTTTATTTATTTCCTTTTAAAATTTCGTATTTATTTGGTCAATGAGAGAAGCCATAAAAACCCGCAAAGCCTGTTTTTTACATCCACAAGCTATAGTTGTTATAGAAATTTCTCCTAAATTTGGAACTTATATTTAGTCTGTGAGAAATATCAATCCAATATTCTCATATTGTCGGTTCCATGAATGAAAAGGATACGACTATGAAAAGACTATTAGTAACGAAAAAATGCGTCAGCCAGTATTATTTCATAAGCTTTAATATCACTATCATATCTCTGCTTCATTTCCTTCAAATATCCTCAAAGAGTGGAAAATCCTGCAACAAATCCTGTCCTACTTTTTTATTACTATCATATCTCTCCCTCATTTCCTTCAAATATCCCTAAAACGTGGCAAATCCTGCAACACTTGTTTGCTTTGTGGCAAAAAATATCACTATTCTTGTACTGGCGTATACTTGACATGAAATTCATATACATTATTACGTATACGTAGATATGAAAATATATTAATTTAACAAAAATTACTTATTTTCAAAATTGTAGACGATATATTACAAAAATAATATTTGCTATTTTCGGACCAATTCAGTTTTACATTTAAATATTTGCTGCGACTAACTTCCAATTAGTGATAGACTGAAAATGTAGTATTTTGGAAGCTTCTATTTTTTGTTCGAAAAGTTCGTTCGGTTAATTCGTTAGTTCACCATGCGTCATTTCTCATTACGTAGAGTTCCTTCAAATACTATCATAACTTCCTCCCACCACTTCTATAAACTGTTTGCTATTATTTACTTGTGTTCTCGTTCCAATCGTGAGTGGTTATAGCGTTTTAAATAAAAGTTTTAAAAAGTGGAAAACATGGGCGAAAAAAGCATTTTAGGCATGTTAGGCTGTACTCGTATTTGTTCCAAAAAGGAAAAACGGTTGCTGAAGCCAGCCGAAAAATAAAGTCTGTTTTATGAAGAAAACGGACCAAATGAAGAACTTGCCAGAAATGGTTTAAAAGGTTTTCTACTATCGACTTCTCCATAACGGACGCTCCTAGATTGTTTTTGTGGAGGTGAGAGATTTAATTATTGTTTATTCCCGTGCAGCAGTTAGGAAAATAACTGAAATAATAATAAAAAAAAAACAAGTCTCTACCGTTCACGGGGCTCAAAAGAGCTCAGATTTGTGAGCAACCTTGATGTGTGGATACCTCACACTGCCTCATCGAGGCTTCACACTGCCTTACGGGCCCGTCAGAAACTGTCAGAGCTTGGGTGGAAAGTTTTACCTCTAACAATGTACTCCCCAGACCTCGCCCCGTCCACTTGGAGGATTTGAATTTCCATAACAAGGAAGTGAAAAATCGAATTAAAAAGCTCCCAGAAGGGTGAAAAGAAGTTATAAAAAAGGGGGAGATTATATAATAGATTCAAATAATTGTATTCTTGTACATACATTTGTACATAAATGTGTTTCACGACTTTCTAGGTCGACTGAGTGATGTCCATCTGTCTGGCTGGCTAGTAGATATGATAATGATAACTACTGAAAGTACTTATGACATTTCGAAAACTTGGCACAGCCTACTATTTTGTCAGATCATGGTCGGAGATAGTAGGTGGGTTATATCGGCCCACCCCTTCTGGCGCCTTCCATACAAACTGATCGATGTCCTGAAATTTAATTTTCCCCGTAACTCCTAATTTGCAGGCAGTGGCAGTCTGAATTTGTGCCTATTATTCTGACCTGTAATTTTAAGTAAATAAGATCATAAGATCGATTCATTCCGTCTATCCGGTTGAGTTAAATACAGTTGAACTCGGTACACGTTAAGGACTTCCTAAGATACCGTCTAAAAATGAAAATAAGCTACAGTGTCGTCCGTACGCCGCTAAGGTACAAAATAAATCATAAACTTGGTATTGAATACGAAAGTCAATATATTGTTATATAGTTATATATTTTTCCTGCTAGAAATAAAATTATTAAGAGAAAAGCTAGCATTCACTTTATTTAAAGATAACAGACAACCAAATCTGAAACTAGCATGCTGTCTTGTTTTCCTCCCTTACAAATGCCACAGCCAGGATTGGTATTTGTCAAGAACACGATCTAAATTTATCAGTTTTGCCCCCAACACATAGAAGGCGTTGTTATTTTAGTATTAAATCTTTTAAACTAGCATTTATTGTGTACGTTACCTCAATTTTAAAACTAAGCTCTGTAGATCAGTGTAACTTGTGCAGTTAATACGGTAAACTCTATGATTTTTTGAAGTAGTTTTCGGTGCACGGCGAACTGGAGCATATACTCGTAAATTAATCGAAAAGAACCACTAAAAGGTGTTAATTAGGTACTTATAGAGAAATTTTAATCTGAGCCACATGATCCGATGTTCTTTGGTCAAACAAGGTAGATTTTTCCATGCTATGTGCGCATAGTACTCATTATATACCTATAAGCTTTCGTACATCCCCACTGTAGTTGCATAGGGCAATACATGCTAATGTTTATTATGCTAGTGTGAATGGCTGGTATTAGAAGCACCTCATACTTACACGTGCGTGCGATTGTCTTTGTAAGTCGTAATAGAATAATTATATATTAGAGGTGGCAACATACATGCTGCACATATACTAAAGCAACATACACTGCATACACGCACATAAATGTAGAAACTCAAACATATACCTCGCGCCGTCAATACTATGCATGATTCCCATTAAGGATGCTGAAACTGTTCTCTGACTTTAGTGCTGGTGGATTTTTTTCTGCATGTGAAGGTAACAGCTAAAAATAGCACAGCAGAAAAGCAATTGTCGTTACTATTTTTAGAATCAATGTTCTACCGAGGAATAGGAGGCCTTAAATATATATGCGCCATGGAAAACTTGCGCCCTCGAAGAAAAATGCCCGTTAAACATAATACAAAGTCTTTAGCAAAAACTTGGAACTGAAGCCGTTTTATTACGTTTATTATGCATTTTTCTCGCATATTTTTGTACATACTGTTAACTGAATATGAATACGAGAATGGAATTGAGAAGATACTATCCTAATCTTTTTAACTTGATTCTCCATAACTATTTTGTAATCTGCCGGCAATCGATCTTAGCTAGCCATAACATTTCTTCTTGGCTGTTTCTATCCCACTAGTAGTACTTGATGTTCTGCATAACTGCTGTTTGCCCATTTTTGACTCTTTCCTTCTGTTTTTTGCAATGCTGCTATCCTTCCCAAGAGTATAAACAACTAAATATTTGTCCCCCTCATGCTTACATACTCACACTTGGGTATACGAGTATAGACGAAGGGTTCTTGTGTTATATCAAGGTTAAACTGCTCCACTGTTTTTTGTATTTCGTGTTAAGGACGTGGCTGTTCAACGAACGTCCGTACTGAAGTAGACAGTTCCATGCTATGTGCTATGAGTACTCCTTTACGTCGTTTGGTATGTTTTGTAACCAATTTTATGGATTTTGATAAATTTGAAATGTTGACGCTGATGTTTTGTTTTTTTTTTCTGTCAAGTTGTTCGTAGTGTGAGCTTCAACATACATCACAATTAATGAATCACTGACAAAGGCTGTTCTATTGGAGAAATTCTATGACGGTTTATTGAGGCCACATACCATTGCTTTGAAAATCAACAGCCATAACTAAAATAAATTAAATTTTTCAGGAAAACTAAATTTTAGGTGAAAGCACATTTTAGGATTTTTTTTCTAAGTGCTCTCATGCTCACATTAGCGACTGCTGAGTTCAAAATTAAAAACACTGTTATGAAAATTAAACATAGTCTGTACATCGTCAAAAGAAGTGCCTTTGAAAACGCAGCTGATCTTTTGATAATCCTAATATATGACGCGGGCTTTAGTCGATTTGAGCCGTTTTGTGTTCGAACACTTTTTATAAAGTGTAACCATGAAGTCTACCAATACGCTAAACTGACTCCAAAGTTGTCTAAAAAGCGGTATTCAAAGTTGCTGGTTAAAAAATTGTCTCAAAAACATAAGATCCAAAATCGTATAGTGCTGAAAATATTTACAAAGCATACAGTTTATGTGCTAAACTCTTTGTATTGTGGTTTTCACCATCACAACCTACTAACCCATGCACCAAATCTTCGCAGGCGCACCGCTCTGAAATGAAAGTAAGCTTACCAATGTATTGATAGTGCAGAACAGAAATAGTAATATATCAATATCGGAAGATATTTACGTGTCAGTTATAATTTTTTTTTTGTTAAAATTCAGCTTTCATAGTATACAAATCATAGTATACAAAACAAACTTGATAAGGTTATGGTCACAAATGTCCAAAATCCCGTTAGCAATGTAAGTTGGCATTTAGCAATGCATAACTTAGTCAAGCTTAGCTTTATAAATAGCTGCTCTCTTAAAGTCTATAACTACAAGTAACATGAAATTTGTGAAGTTTCAGATACCGCGCAATTTGACAATTAGAAGAAAAAGGCTCGAGATAATTTGTCAACTTCAATTTTTCCAAAATCGTTATAGGTAATGAATCGCAAATGTACATATGTGCCCGAAACTGAAGCGCAGTTTATCTCATTCAGGGTGTAAAAAATTGCTTCCTAGGTGAATATCATTGAAGATAGTTTGGAAAATAATAATTATTTAATGTATAATTTTGATAATAAAAGCATAATCTTACTTATTTTTCTGGCACTTTAAGATTATTGGATTATTAAAGTAATTAAACTTACTGTGTGGAAATAAACATTTAGTTACATTTCACAATTTCTTAGAGAGCTGTCAGTTGCAAATGTTAAACGCTTTCACATTTATTTTTACTGCTATTAACGTATAGAGGCCTTCCATGCTCGAAACAAACCTGGAAGTTATTCGTTGTTGTTAACTTCAATCGAAAACATGGATAGAGATATATTTAAAATGGTAACGGAATGCTTTGATTTTTTTTTTGTTTTGAATTTCAATAAATAATTTCTGAATTGCAATTGACGTGTTTTATGTTGCATTTTTTTTTGCACTAGATAGGGGGAGTTTTAATTTAATTTCATATTCTTAGAATTTCAAATGGAAAGTTTACATTTCAATCGATATATATTTCGAATTTCAAACAAAGCAGTTTCACTGTGGATTTTACTTAATATAATTTTTTAATTTTGTTTCAAACTACCTACTGTTTCTTAAAAATCGAGCAAAATTATTTATTGAAGATTTTTTTTTAGTTGAAAATCACACAAGGACTTTAAATAAAATAATTATAAATTTCCACACGATTTAGTTCCAAATTAATTACTATTACTGGCTTTCCACGGAGCCAGGGAGAGGAAACAGCACTAGTGTTACTAACCGCGAATGGTTATGTCATGGTTATGTGTTTTTCCCCCCGCATAATATGTAGTACAGGAAATATATATAATTGGATCGTAATACGTAAGCCTATAAGAGATTGACTCAAAAGAATACATTTTAGTCGACTCCGCACAAACCTCTGAGTGAATGTGGAATGCACATACATATGTATGATATATATGTATGTAGAGATATGAGGTGGATGTAGGCCTGTAGTATGTCTATACCCAGAATATTACTTTGATTTTCATATAGTATCGTTTGTTTTTACAATGATCGTAATGATAATGTTAACTCATGAAAGTGTGTAGGAGTCTATACAACGAATTAGTTGTGAGTTCATATTTAGTATGCATTTTGTTAGTCACCTCAGTACAGTAACGATACGTTTCGGACTTGATAACAAGTCCACCTTCAAATCCCTTTGTGACTGATATGATGAAACAATTTCTGAAATGCCTTCATTAAGTGTGAGGATTGGAGTGCAGATGTAATTTCTCATATCTCTTGAAATAATTGAACCATACTAAAAACTATCCCAGACATCCACAGAATAATCTGGAAAAATGTTCTCCAAATCGCAAAATGGCGAAGAGGCTTGTACGCCAACACAGAAGTAGATAAGCAATGTGCTCGCCGTTATCTGGGAGTTCCTTGCCTCTTTTACCGTTCATCCAAATGTAATGAATAATTGCCAAGTTATTCTCTTGTTGTCCGGGGTAATTCAAAAGCAATCATCTGATCAATTTGGTTCAAATAAACGAAAAATATATCATCTTTATATAAATGTGCCAAACAACATTTCATTCATTCGGGACCAGAATGTCCGAACATGGATATGAGTAAGCTTGCTCTTGCACATCCATAAGTGATCCGGATTCAGAGTTTCCTATTGCTTAGCGAAAAGTTGCGGATTTCTGTTTAGTTTCTTAAGCGCAAACGAGCTATTTCTCTGCATCACATATGATATTAATCTAATTACAATTCTAAACTACTATCCATACAAAGGATACAAAGGTCACTTTGTGGCTAGAGCAACTCGCAACCGTTTCGTTTCGTTTCGAAGACTGGAAAGATAATAATAAGAAATAACTCGTATCTTTGAAAAGTTTGTATCAGAATGGGCGTGGCAACGTCATCGTTTTCGTTCTCAAAACATAGTTTACTAAAGGCAAAATGTATCAAATCTGCCTGCGGTACAAGAGGCCTCTTGGTGGATTTGTATCCAGATTTTTAGACGATTACAAATCATTACAATGGACATAAATCTAAAATACTGCAGCCTACTAATTAGAACTCACGAAGGAATGGTTGTATTTCGGGAATTTACTTAATTTCTGTGGTAGACAGCAGAATATGTCTGACAGTACATACCATTTTTATTCTGAAACCCCAAATTAGCAATTGTTTAAACTATCAAATTATCTGAACTAAATTCATCAAACACATAATGAGTTCCAAATTCGTGGTATGAAACCAAGAACATGTGAGTCAATTTTTTCAATTTTTATCGAGAATTATGCACCAATATAATGGACAAAAAATTAAGTTAAGGCAATCAGAAAATTATAAATTACAAAGAAAAACTGAATTTGGAAAATCGGTTAATTTTTTATGGGAGTTACCATAGGGGATGCGTCGATATCGTCCAGTTACAATATCCGGCTAAGATATTGGAAAATGTTAGGCTATTTCAAGTTTTAAGAGGTTTCATAAAGATTTTTGCCAGCTATTAAGTCTACCGACGGGCTAAACGACTTAGAAAGTCTTGCGACACATTTGGTCAAAATGTATTTGATTCTTTTAATTCGTCCTTCTGTGTATTACATCTCATGCCGTATCAATTGATATATTCCTTCATTTCTGAGTTTGAAAGGCTTGTTATTATATTAGACTAATAGAGTGATAAATGCTGCATTAAAATTTCCTTTCACAATAACCTTTTTGATTCCTGACTAGATATCCTTTGCTCTTCTAAAATAAATGATGGTTTGAATGCAATTTGTGCCGCTTTTCTATTTAAGGGATGTTTCAGGTGCTTCAATTAAATTAATCTTGGAAAGATTTGAAATAAAGTTGATAAGTTTATGAGAATTTTTCACCTTCGGTATAATTTCCAACTTATTACCAAAGCTTTTGTTCTATGCACGAATCAACATTCTAATGTGAGTAAATTTTTGATTTCTGTTAATTATCTACAAAGCATTAATAAAACAGATGACAATAAAAATATAATCAAGAGTTTGCATGTGTTTTGCCGCAATTAATTACTAGGTGGATTATGGTCGCACTCTTGAGATATCCTACGCTTTGTAATATTTTGGTTCAAATCATTATATATGATTGTATTAGAATTATGTCCAAATTTAATATAATGTTGTAAAAAAAAGGATATAGGGCACATTTTCAACATGCTGAAGTCACAGTTATGTATATTCAGAACTAATGCGGTCAGATTTACACTTTTTCCATAAGATCTCCGGGCTTTATCAGTATGTATTAATATAAAAATAAATTGCACTGCTCATGGACTGTTGTATCGCAGAGTTAGTATTCCATTCCTTCATTTGAAGTCACAGGGTGGCGCACAAATTGCACTAGAATAAGAAATTCAAACAACTTATTTTTTTAATCACTGTATTACATGTCTTTTTTTATAGAAAATTGAATTTTATTTTATATAGCTGAATGGATTTGAAGATGATAGGGCGTAAATGAACTCCATGCTCATTCACGCATATGCGACACCTGATCAGACAACTATTCGTTGCGGGATCGCCTCAATTGTCGTTTAAATGAACTGTTTCAATTCAGTCAAATTCTTTGGTTTTGTTTTGTACACCTCTTGCTTGACATAACCTCATAAAAAAATCTGGTGCAATCAGGTCAGGTGATCTTGGGGGCCAGCGGAAAGTGGAGTTTCTGCATATTAATTTGTTTGGAAATTTTCGTTAGAGCTCCGCCATAACCGGTTTGGCTATGTATGCAGTTGCTCCATCTTGCTGGAATCAAATGCTGTTGAAAGGGATACGTCTTCGAGACAGTTCTGGGTAAAAAAAGAACTCCTTCAACATCTTTAAATAACGGTCCCCACTGACATTTCACAGCTGGCAGTAGCACGATTTGTGCGCTAGGAATTTTTTCAATATATTCTTTATGAATATGTTTCTTGTAAAATCCTCTCAAAGTGGTAAGAAGTTCAATTGACACCTTTAAAGCCGTTAGGTGTAGGCCTTTCAGTCAGTGTAGGAAATAGCACTTTCAAAGCAGTGAATAAATGATGCTGTCCCCGTTGTCCTTTTTATTTCTTTTACGCATTGGGATTTTACTCCGCATTTACGGTGTCAGTTTAATATTCCTTAAAAACTGACGGCAACAACAACATCCCTTTAAGCGATGAATATAAAATGTTAAAGTTTATCGTGAAGCAGCTTTCAGTGTTTCTTAACACCTTTTTATTGTGTTTGCTTTTTATCTCTTTTGGGGAGAAAATCATGAATCCATTTTCGCTCTTTTCAATAACACACAGACATCTCCATCCTCCTACACATTTAAGGATTCATTCACACACATGCAGTGAAGGATTCGAACTCATATCTTTAACGATACTCGTACATTTAACGAACTGCTTAACACTTATATGGCGAAGCAATGAAAAACTAAAGCTGAACCAGTATCAGAAACAAAAAGGGATACACTTTTGGCTCCTCTGTTCCACAGAGTGATACAACCCCCTACCCCTATGCCCAAAACAAAGAAAGAAAACCGTTTGACACCAAAAGCGAAACCGAAACTTTGATTTTGATAAATTCGAAATATTGGTGTCAAGTATGCATAATAAATGTATCTCTGTGCTCGCATGTGTACGAGTAGCAACGATTCGTTTGCATGTCTCCCCAAGTTTTGGCAGTGGTGTTGTATTTGTGTGCGATTTGTGTCTGTATGAGTTTTAAAACTTTATGAGTGGCAGGGATAGCAGCCTAGTATAGTGGAAAGGACATTTTAACAAATATTTTTCATTGTCTTGTTTTTGTGATTCACTTTTGGTAAGACACTTTGAAAAGGTAATGCGATAGAGCACAGTGCATTGACTGTGCCAGTTTTATACGAAATGAATGCAATCTCACCTAGTTTGGAGAGATTTTTACAATTTATGTGGCTGGGCAATATGTTCGTAACGTATTTATTCGTTTGTTTAAACACTATCCTGCCTTGTGGTTTATTGAAGTGTTATTTATTTAGTGAAACGTTTGGATCGTATACTCGAATATGAGTTACAAGAGTTATGAGAAAACTACCTCAAAAAGATCCACAGCTGTAACCAATCCAGAAGCAGTCATTTAAATGGCATTGTATGTATTTCGTACATAATGGCGAGTTCATGCGCGTTGTATTTTACTTCAAATTTGAAAATGAAAAACGGATGACTCATATATACTCGTACATTATATTGTTTTTTTGTGAATATTTTCAAAAACTTTTACTCTGACCACTACTTTTTGGAATCAACCCTCATACAAAGACAAGATTTAATGATCTAGAATTCGAATATTTTACTAAACTGTAAATAATTTGGGACTGAAACTGGAGGACTCAAAAATAGTTTTAGAATCGCTGAAAATATTACGAAAAGCTTACCGTGAACCAGTTCTATCAAAAACTCATGTATATGAAGAATGCAGGACATTCAAATGTGGCCAAGGCAAGGTGAAAATTTTTAATAGCATCTTCAATCGAAGTTAACATTGATGAATTAGAGGGAATGGTAACTCAAAATCGTTATTTAAGTTTGAAAAAAATAACCACCGAACTTGCTGTGTCTCTCGAATTAATCTGTACAATTTTACGCCAAAAGCTTGCACTTTCATCAACAAATCAATTGCGTAAAGGTGTCTGTTAACAATTCTTAATCTACATTCAGAAAACGCGACATAACTGGCAATTTTACGTAGGTTTACGGGCGCCAACAAGCTTCCAACTGAGCCAAAAGAAACAAAAAATTGTCCTAGTAATGTTGACCGCTTTCTTTGATTATCTGCTTACAGAAGGTCACATTTTAAGCAAATAGCGTTGTCTCGGCGTTAAGCAGAGTTTGGGACCAAATTTGTAGAAAAAGGATATACATTTGTGAAAAGATAACACATACATACATTCTACACCATGACAACGCACAATCATTTTTACCTGATATGACATTTGTTTTCTCTCCAAAACTCTAATTACCTATTCGAAGTATCCGTTTTCAGTCGATTAAAAACGCAAAAGAGAATTTGCGGTGAGATCTGAAGCCTGTTCCTTTAAACGATTTTGCGAAGTATTTTGATGATTGGACAATTTAAGTAGCTTAAGTGAATTATTTCGAAAGGTTAGCGAATAACAAAAAAAAAATTGTGTTTTAAGCTAGGTACTGTTTTTTCACAAGGAAAAGTTCAGGCGAGACAATTTTTCCACGTGACGCCAACCGCAGTATCGCCAGCTTTGGCTGAATGGATTTCCACCGAAATGAATCCACACTGAAATCGGAATATCTTATGTTTTACGTCATAAAATGTTCGATAGTATTTTTGTGAGGTTGTAAAATGCTTTCTTTTGCATTACAATTTCATTTCACAAGTTTACACATGTATATTATTGAACTTATTATGATGTAGGAAAGTGAGTTATCTCGGAAATCATAGAAGAAACTAAAAAACTTGGCATTGCTGGTGAACCATTTAGCTTCAAATTTGACGACTATTTCATATACAGAGTTTCACTGCAAAACGTCAGCATAGTCTTAGCCTTTAGAAGTCAATTCCGAGCACTTTTTTTGAAAGGATGTATGTCGACTTTGCCCAATTTTCACTGATGTGTATTCACTTGCAGAATTTTGGAACAATCACTCATTCAGTCTGGGCGGTATGGGAGTTGCGATAGCGCTTTTCTGTACCAGAAAACCGAAGAAGCGCTAATATGGCCAATTGTACTAGAGAATTTTGTAGTCCTTGTATTGGAAATGTAGTATCGGTAGCCCGTTTGTGGGCAATATGCTAAGTAATCGTCAAATGAATTTTTAACATTTGATAAAGCAATTGTTTATATATTTCTGATGTATTTCTGATGATGATATATGCACTGGTATCTCTAAGAATTCTATTCAACATAAAACTGATTCCAATGGTTCATCCTCCTTTTTATTGAAGCAATGTTGCTCATCCTTAAAATGAGGTTGTAAACAGACCTATTTCGAAGCTTTCGAGAGTTACCAAACTTTTTGAGCATAACATTTATGAATAACTTTTCTTTTCGGTGAAATTATACATTATCCCCGCTCAGCATAGGTCTGTTGTTGGTAGGTCAATTATGACTAATTTAGCTGTCTAAAAAAATTGGCATTCGAGCTAAAATTCTGAGCTGGTTTCGCTCTAATTTAATAAATAGACGATGTAGTGTATATATAGACGTAACTTACTCGGTCTATTATGTTTTAACTTCTGGTGCCCTCCAAAGAAGTATTTTGATCCACTGTTTTTTAATACTTTCACATTCATTTCATAACATAACATAACATTTCATTCTGTTTCCGCAATAGTTCATATATTTCGTGTACTGACGACCTTAAGATGTTTAGAGCCATTAAAATGGTTTGTGATGTAACCTTCTTGCAGGAATATGTGGATAGACTTGTGATTAATAATTAATAGTTTACTTCCTAATTTTTGCAAGTGCATGCAACTGACTTCATAGACGTCGAAATATTTGTATATCAATTCACCACATATTGAATCGTGAGTTAAAAAATGTATTTGGAATTCAGGATTTATGCGTGCTATTTGGTCCAAGATTAACATTTGTAGTTCAAAATTAGAATATGCTTCATGTACGAGTATGTAGAGCCCGATGGCTACGATTTATGAAATGAAATAACATGAAATGAAATAAAATAAAATAAAATAAAATAAAATAAAATAAAATAAAATAAA
>JAHXMU010000057.1:651719-688548 GCA_019455685.1 Philornis downsi | reverse complement strand
ATAAAATAAAATAAAATAAAATAAAATAAAATAAAATAAAATAAAATGAAATGAAACGAAATGAAATGAAATGCTATGAACGAGGATTTTAAAAACTCCTTCTTGTGTGTAAGATAATCATTAATCCAATTAATACACCCGCAACTAGCCGATCCCTTTGAAAATATTTAACATGCGTTCTTTCTTTCTAATAATTCTGATTTTATTGTTGTTTGTATGGTTTTAATAGGCACACACAGAGACTGAGATTTATAGGAAATAATAATAGAGTTCCTAATCGGCACTTCCAGTTACTGCAAATAAATATAATGACATCATCACGCCAAAAACAAAAAGAAAATTTTTTTCCGTAACAAATATGAATTTTTGTATTATTTCAACAATTTTTGAAATTTTAAACAAAATAAAAAAATTTGCCAACAAGAAATTTTGTTAATTTTTGTATATCGTTGTAAGTATTAAAAAACTTAAATTACCAAATTTAATAAAATTATTTAGTTTTTATAGGTCATAAAAATATTTTCTGAATATTTATACAACTTTAACATCTTTCTTTAAAATGTTCGCTGCCTTTTTAATTTACTCTTTGTATGAAATTAGAAATTAAATATTTTATAGATTTTACTTAATCATGTCCCTTTACGAGTATATAGAAAGTTCCAGCCCAAAAAATCTTTCGAATACAGTCACTAAAATTATTGGTCGCAATGAGTTTAGTTATATAGACATGTTATATATTATATAGAAGTTGTGGTAGTACAATAGTTAATATCTAATCTTAATGCAATTATCAATTTTTCATTGAGGTTACCTCGATATGCTGAAGAATTTGTCGGACAGTTAAGTAATTACAAGTCTACACCATATCCCATTGGAATTGCAAAAGAAAAGCTATCTAAAATTCTAAATTTGTATTCGAAATTCAAAAAGTTCAAATCAAATTCAATTAAAAATTCAAGCATTCACTTAAAATTTAGAACATTACAATTAAAATTAAAGTCTCCTTTTAGAACCGGAAAATATACAATTGAAATTTAATTTTGATGAATTTTAGCTTTCGGTTGATTTAGTGTAAGTTTTCACTTGATGTATTTTCAATTTTGATAGACATTATTTTAATTTCATTTAGTCTAATTTAATATGAATTTCAAGTAATAAGTTTTGAATTTCAATTGATATGTTTTGAGTTGTCACTGAATTATTTGAATTTCCACCAACGTGTTTGGAACTTAGCAAAAAAACATTTCAAGTGATGTGGTTTGAATTTTAAGTGACCAGACTTGCCAAGCTGACATTCAAAGTAGTCCCTAAGTAGATATTTTCATGTGAGAAGCTCTCTCATACACCTTTAGTATGACACAACGGTATTCGTTTTGTGATATTGTGATTCTTTCCAGCCCACTGTCCATAAACCATATTTGTCATTTATTTTATCTTCCCATTCATCTGTAGCTGTTTCGGTCGGTGCGTTTGCCATCATCAGAGTGAATGTAAATTCGTTTACTTCGTGGTTGAAAGATCAAAGTTATGCTGGTGTAATAAATTACTGCTACCACCAAATATTGTGGTAAACTATTGATAATTTTCTAATGGTTGTTCCTTTATGCAAAAAGTTATTGCTTTTCATCTGCTAGTTAGTTTCATTCTATGCAGTTCATCGTCATCGCCATATTCGCTACGTAACAGGGTTTCTTCTACCACAGTTTACTATTTTGTCGTTGTTTAACTTATTGGGAAAAACGTAAAGTTTATTATATTGGGGGATTTTCCAGATTTTGATTGACATGAACTGGAAGATGGCTTTACTTGTTTTATCTTTGGCATAAAGTTAGGGCGATACCACAGTGTTGGGGGAGAAGTGCCATTAATTTCTTTAGAATGCTCGTGACCCCGTTTGCTTTTCAGCTTAAATACCCTTTTATGTCATGTGTGCGGACTAAGTAAGTTCAACCAACACCCTAAATGTGATTAAGATTGAAAGGTATTATTATTAACAGAAAGAGGGTTGTTTTTAAAACTACACTAATTAAAATGTACCAGAAAAAAAAAATACTTTTTTATATGTCATCAATATAAATCTGAGCCTATCAACAGTATTTAGACAAATATTCTCGATCAGAAAAATAACTATGTAAATTTATATATAGTTCTCTACCAAAATACTGAATATCTTTATCACATCGTAGAGATAACTGTTAGAAAATGTATTCCAATTTGACGTATTTCTCTGTAGGAAAACTGGTAGACACCATAACTCATGAAGTATTGAAAACTATATGATAGGTAACTAATTTTTAGGTGGCATTCTGATATCTATTCTATTCTGGTATCTATCCTATCGGACTTTAAGGTCAACCAAGACCAACTAAAACATTGGAGACATCTTAGGCGGATGCACTCGCATGTAATTAAATAGCATTTAGTGGAGACATAATCAACGAAATGTAGTGATTGTGAAAGCAGTAGAATCGAGAAAAATGAGATATAACAGTCCATATGTACGGGAGCTTTGTCAAAAACTAGACCTATGTGATCCATTTTCCGTAGTTATTCGTGAGCGATTAAACTTGTATATACATATAAGTAAAAATTGTTAATTTGAGGAGCTACCATACTTGGCTTGAAAGGTCCATTTGGATTTGTTTTATAGAAACATAGTTCGATATTGCGTTTTTCTACAAGATTTGTTCTTGGTTCTACCAAATCATTTGTGGTATACATATTTTAATTTCGATTCAAGCTATGAGTTTTGGAAGCGACAAAATCTCTACTACTCTTAGGAGATATGGGCCAAGGGACTTTATACCAAAATATATGTGCCAAATTTGTTTGAATTTGATTTACAATCGAACGGGTAGACAGACGGACGACCAGGGATATCAACATCGCTAAATCAATTGGGAAATCATTCTGAGTCGATCAATGTAAATATACTTGGGTTTATCGCTTATATTTTTGGAGTGCTACAACATATTCTATATCGCATTAAGGTACTAATTCAATTTTACATTTCAAAATGTATAAATTGAAATTCATACTCGCCATTTGAAATTAAAATTCAAAAAATACCTTTCCAAATCAAAAGACAGCTACTGGGATTCCAAACTTTTAAATTCAAGTTCAGTAAACACATCAATTGCTGTTCAAAACGATCTATTTGAATTTCGAAATACATCAATTAAGCTCCAAAACTTATCAAGTCATACTCATGTTCCACTAATTGAAATCTGGACACATCAACGATAATCTTTATGTACCAACTAAAATTAAACACAACAATACAATTTCAATTTCAAATATATTTCTAAACATACTAAATGTAAATCAATTAGAATTCGAAACCTGGCGGCTGAAATACGAAACAAATCAACTAAAACCTAAATTACATCAATCAAAATTCGGGATACGTTATTTAAATGCATGAAGTAATGAAGTATTCCACGTCTTCGAAGTTTGACAATTTTAACTCATTAAAGACTTTCTTTCTCTCGTCGGGTCATTTTCAAAATCTAACGTGGTGCAAGGATTGTTGCGTAAGTTATAATACTTTGCTCCTTCATTGTCTTCAAATAGCTTTATATGTTATTAAAATATCTTTCGCGAATATAAATGCATTATAGTATACAACTGAAATAATTTTCCAAGCACTCCAAATTAGGTAATTTCAAAATATTAATTTTAACGTCAAACCGGGCGTTAATTTCATAACACATTTTTGATTTGCAAAGATGAAAAAAATCAATGGGTGTCAACACAGTTTAATGTTTTGAATCCTCAGCTGCTGGATGGATGGTTTGAGGTGATTGGTTGCAGTTCGCATCGTTGTAATTGGGGAAAATTATTTATTCGCTACTTCTCTAAAGGTTTTTGGCAAACAAATGCTTGCATTTCCGGTTTTTTCTTCGAAAAAGATTTTTATGCATTTTGAAATACGGACGACCAACAAGTAGTTTCCTACTCATTTGCATACTCGTACATCTACGATTCTAAGAAATTTTCTTGGAGCGATCCACACTAGTCTTCTTTACTAGAGATTGCCAATTATGTGGCGTACGACGCAAACACGGACAGGTAAACACTAAATTAATTATTTATTTTTATTCTGGTGTCGATATTTTAAGATTTCTTGAGATTAGTGCAGGGACGAACGACGCTACAATGAAATTAGGAAAACCAGCAATCAGGATGGTATTTTAAAACCAAATGTCAAAGCGAGTTGATTGATACTCTATTGATTTAATATGCGTCGAAAATCATGAAGACCCATGGATGAACGTTTTATGTACTAATGGGTACTAATCCATGAGTCGGCTTGAGTTCCAACTTGCTTCCTGTTCCCCTTCCCATGACCGCCATCGAAATCACCACTGGCATTTAAAGCTCTCTTAATTGGACGTACTATAAAGAAAGAGGCGGGCCCCTCCATTGCTAATTGTTGCGTTACCTGTATAAATGCTCCATTGCATTTTAACCCAAAACGCAAACTTTCTTGGATTTATACGGCAGACACTGGTGGGAGCCATAGTAGTAATGGCTATTTCCAGTCAGAGGTTTTTCGTTCGTCCTACCAATATTTATTTGTGTAACTTTTTAAAAGCATCAAAATGTATTTACGAGAATTATCGAAACCACAATTCTTGTAGTTGCTCGAGTTGTTGTCGCTCGAAGTATTTGGTTGGAAGTAACACTTTTCGTCGTATCAGACGGCACATAACCTGATTCCTATGGAGGACTGTTCTGTTCTTTTCTGTTCTGTTTTTATTAAGAAATTTATTCGGTAATAATTTTACATTCAATATTGTATGTATGGAAATATTCGTTTCTCTTGGACGCAAAATTTTGCTTACTGTGAAACAAAAACATTTGCTGATAAGTGTAAATAAATCAAATATGAAAAAAAAATTTGCAAAATCCGCAAACGCCAATGGTGATGAAACGAATTGAATTTTAGCGTGTATTTTGTTATCGTTAGAAGCGTTATAGAAACACAGTTGTGCTAAAAAATAAAAAAGGCGATGCGAATAATTCTGGTCCGTGAGATATGTATTTTACAGCAAAGCAAGAGCTATAACCCAACATATATGATGGTTGTCGGAGGAAGGAAAATATGAGAGAACCCAGAAATATTGCCATGAATATTTTCATCACTCCATGACAGAATGCACCAGCGATAGTGGCTGGGCTTGTAACAACTGTTTGCCACTGCATTGTGCTTTGTATGCCACAAAATGTCGTAAGGGCTTAGTTTAGGAATGCATGACCATATCGACAAGAATCTATAACAAATTTGCATTCTTAACTGATGTGACAGGAATGCCAAAAGGATAATGGTATTTATTTAACATTTACCATTTGACACAGTGCACAAAGCACGTGCACGAATGGTGTGTAAAATGAATTCTTTCATTTCCTCGCTCTCCGCGTAAAGATTGCAAAACTGCCCCCGTCGGCCTACTTGACTGTTGATATCATCAAGTGATGGAAATTGTATTTCTGTGTCTGTGGTCGTTTGTCTCCGGTAAGTGGTGATGCATTTGATTGATTGATGGAACGTCGGTTGTGTAGGAATAATTGATTTATGAGCTGTGATTTTTTTCTTTGCATTTTCAATGATACCATTTTCCACATAGATAAACAGAAATTGCATTTCATGCAAGTTAGCATCACATTTACATTCTTAGTGAGTTTGAGGTCTAAAAGTGTTTGTCATGAGGCAGAGAAAGTGACATATCATTTGCGGTCTTTTTATGGACGATACTTGGTTGTGGCATTGGGAAAAAAAAACACACACAATTTTAGTTCCGATAATGATAAAAGAATCAAAGTTGCACCACATTTTGTATCCGAATTTTATGCAATTTCAGTTCTGGTTTCTACATTAGAAATTAATTGATTTAGTTTCTGAAGCCTTCAAATAGGGTTAATTAGAAAGAAGGAAAAACAAAATGAAAATTTAGTGTAAAAATAGGATTATCTATTTGGTCGTTCTAAAACCGCCGGCCTGGCAAGGCTGCCAGCTGTCGATGCCTTATTTATTTAGTGAAGGGTTTGCCATTTACGAATGTGGATCGTTTAATAACCGAAGCACGCGTAAAAATAGTTAAAACTTACAACAAAAGTGATGATTCAAAGGTGGGTTTTCAATCAAACAATATTTTCTTCAGCGATGAAAATCATTTCTCACTCGGTGGTTATGTCAATAAGCAAAACCATAACTGATTGTGGAAAAGCCATTGCATCCGGAAGGAGTGACTGGAAATGAAAAGTGGCTGAAAAAAACAAAAATGAAAATTATACTAGAGGAAGTTCAAAAGGATCCAGTCCTGCAACAAATCCAGAGGCGGTTATTGAAATCACATTGTATTTCGCACATAATGGCAAGGTTCAAGCATTGTAATGAATCAAAAGTTTAAACGAGCTCATAGTTTTTGTGTATTTTATTTAATTTATTTTTGATAACTCACATATACGTTATATTATCTTGCTGTCAAACATTTCCATACTGGCCACTACTGTTTGGAATCAAACCTCATGCAAGGTACAGATTTTATGCTAAAGAATAATACAATAATAGTTATACAAAGATCTACTAAATTGTAAAAAATAATAATAATACTGTACAATTAGCTCACAATAGGGAGAAACTCCACGTTAAATATTCTATAAATTGGCAGATTTACATATAGTAAGGCTTTCTTAATGATTTGTTTGTACTCGTATTTCTTTACTGACGAGGATTATCGAGATATCATGCAATTAAAAATATTGAAATTTTCAATGGGGATCTACCTTTGATACTTAATGATAATGATGAGGAATGCCTACCACGGAGCCAAAACGAAACCAGAATAGTAACATCACGACTGCTGGTACCGATGACCTGCAGGCAGATTTACGAGTATGTCAGACCTTAGGCGGTGACCTGATTATGAGCGTACATGTGCTTCTAAAATATATAGATTTGCGTAAATGAATGCATACTGCATGATTAACATCTAAGTATATTACGCCCTGTATTTAAAATAATCAATAGAAATCTGTGTATTAACTATCTCGGGGCCAGTCTTTTATCCCCAACTTTCTAAGCAAGATCAATTTCCAAATTTACGTCTGCTATTTTCACAAGCAAACATTTTGTTGACTTTACCACATTCTGGAGAAAATCGTATATCGACAGCACTGTAAAATCGATGCGCTTCTGCAGAATCATTTTAGCCGGCACGTGAATCTCAGTGAAGATGGGCGGAAAATTATTGGTAATATTCGGCTATCTAACTAAATAATACTTCTGATTATTATCATTCCATCATACCCCAACAAGTGGAATCAAATTTGTGGTCAAAGAAAATGGTGCTGCGTCCCCAAGCTATGTTACTCAAAACAATACCAAATACTGGATTTATGATTAATTAACACAAATTTATTACCTGGTTTCCACAACTCAACTTTGCTCAATAACTTTTATAAATTTGTAATTCTGTTTTTTGCACGATTTATACTATCATTCGAGCAAAATGTGAATTCATTTACAGTATTCTCTACTGTACACAATCTATATATAGCTGTGATGGCAACAACAATTTCGCGCCTAATCTACTTCGTTGATGAAGCCAGAAATTTATATTTACCTTTAGACCAAAACGAAGCATTGTTTCTACATTCCCACTGCTGTTGTCCCCTGTTTATTTATATGTATATGCACAGGACACACACATACACATTTTGTCCATATTGCGTCCTGGAGCTTTATTCTCTCTCATGCAAATTTGTTCTATATCCTCTATATTTTAGTTCACAATTTTACGTACTCATCCAAGTTCTTTGCATGCGAGAGTGAAAAACAGAGATACCCTATCGAGAGGATCCTGATGTTTGTTTGTGTTAATTGTTTGGAATAGTTAAATTGCGTAAACGTGACCTGTGGCCTAAGTAAACACAAAAGCAAAAAACTGGTTCAGTACCAACTACTCTGTACTACTACTACTGTACTCGTATATGGCAGTGTGCGTTATTGTGTGTTTGTGTGATACTGATTGTTTGCATTATTTTATCATTGTCCTTTTAGTAGTTTGTTCTTTCTCACACATAAACGAAGGAACTGCGAACTGCCCGTATGGAGGTAGTGATACACACACACACATATTTGCGGCTGTGATATGTTTATAACATATACAATTTTTAATGAAACGTTAAACATAAATTACACTGGGTTCCGTCAGTGAACAGAGAGCGTGAAACGACGGGAGCGATGGAAAGGTTAGATGTTTCATTTAAATGCTTCATTTTTCATTTATTATATTTTGCAAATGTAAAAATAATGTTGCGAGTCTTTTACTCTGAAGCAGTTCGTAGTTTACAACAGAGAATTTGGCCACTCGAACAAACTGAAAAAATACCATCGTAAACTACAGTGAATTCGAGAACTATACTGATGATCCGTTAAATATAAATTTTTCAACTTAAATGTCTGTTGACACGGTTAAAAATATTTCATTTTCACAATGTAGTTTATGAAACATATAACAACATATTACATATATAGGTATATAAATTTGACTGAATTCCGTATAACTGCTTGAAAGACATGAATCTAAGGATAAGAAGGTGTGAATCGATACAAAAGGCTGTTCCAAGTTTTCAAAAGTTTTATAAAGATTTACAACAGCTACTGTGTCCACTAGCCATGCAGCCAGTCATACGGACGAACATCACTCGATCGTAAAAGGTAGTTTAACGCTTTATTCTGAGTGTTACGTTTTTGGCCATATCCAATGATATATACGAGTACCTTCATACATTAGGGTGAAGTTATATAAAAGCAAAATAGCAAGCGATACCCCAAAATTATTAACAATTCTCGTGCATGTTTTTGGAACCCTGCTTCAAGGGAAATCGCAGAAATATCTGAAGTCTTTAACTAAAATGGGACGGATAGAGCAAGGAAACATTCTAAAGCCAAATCGTGTTCCATCCGACTTGATTAAAGAGTGGTTTAGTCTAGTTTTGGAAATGTTGAAACGGTAACTGGTGAAATAACAAATCCTGGAATAGACACAAAAAGAACAGATAGTAGAATAAAGAAAACTACAATTGCCAAATCTCAAGCAGTTGCCGACAACTGTTCGTGCTTGCCTTTTCCCTTGAAATTATGGGTCCAATATGTCGAAGTCCAATATGTCGAACATTTTTATGGTACGTCTTTGAAAATTATTATTCATTTCAATTTTGGATTAATTTAGATCGTTTGATAGAGTGTGCACTAGATTGAATATAAATCGTAACTCGAGCCTCCCAAAAACCGATACGAACACATTTCCGATCTAATTCTTTCTCTTCGCTTTATTCGAAGCTGTTTAATCTGGTATAACCATTTTCTTCGAGTTGTGTGTGTAATCTATGCATTTTTTGCCATCAGCAATGAATCCACTTTGCAATTCAGTTGGATTACCGCCAGTCTGGCTGTTAAGTACCAGTCGTTTGAAGTGTGCCGAAGAACGCTTAAAAATAATTAAAACTTACTACAAAGGTCATGATCGAAACGTGGGCACTTTTCATTCATTACGGAGTGATTATGGGAGAGACTGGAAGCGTTACAGAAGTGGTTGAACAGCATCGCAATGTACGCACTGCCGAAACTATTGCCTCTGTTAGTCAAAGTGTGGTAGTTAATTGGATTTTGTCGATTCCATGGCGTTCTCAGCAATTGAGCCTATCCTACGGCTCATTATGACATATTGAGGATTTGGATTTGCACCTCCATTCAAATCGCTGCCCAATTAAAGCCCGCTGATGATTGGGTGCTATAGCAACTGGTTTTCAATACTGATTTTGCGAACAAAATTTTCTTTAGCGCAACATGCAAAATTGTGACATATAGGAGAACCCAGAAGTGATTGTGGAGAAGCCATTGTGGAGAAGCCATTATGGTCTGGTGATGTCATTGGCCTGTTTGCTTTTCGGAAATGATGCTGGAGGAAGCGTTATCGTCAATTCCGAACGCTATGGCTGCAAGATAACCAAATTGAAGATTATGAACTGGACGATATGTGGTTCCAACAAGACGGTGTCACGTGCGACACACCACAACCGATTTTGGCTTCATTGCATGAGAAGTTACAGAAAGCGCACTTTTATGTTTTGGCTACATAATTTAGTCACCAAGATGATGGGATTTGACACCGTTACACTTTCTTTGGTGTTTTTACGCAGATATTCTCCACGATGAAAACCAATATTCGTCAAGTTATCGCCGAGATACCGCCCGAAATGTGGTCAAAAGGGATCGAAAACTACCCCAACAGGAGCTACTGCTATAACCAATCCAGAGGCGGTCATTTAAATGTCATTGTATTTCGCACATAATGGCAAGGTCTAAGCATTGTAATGAAATATAAGTTTCATCGAAATCACAGCTTGTGTTTTATTTAACCTTAGTTTTAGAACCGAAAAATGGATAATCCATTATTAATAGTTGTAGTAGTACTAGCAGTAGTAGTAGTAATGTTGGCGTATATTGTGAGCGGTCAATCAATATCTATATAGTATCACCACGTATGGCTTTTAAGCAGTGAGTTCTGACCTTGTATTGAAAAGTTCTCCTTCCGTTTCCTGCTAATTTCCTTCTAATATCTGCATACAGTGGATAATATATGGACATAAAGAATGTATCAAACTTGGTAATGGAAACATTTTTTTCGAAAAAAAAAATCATTGCTTTATGCAATTTTCGTGATTACTAACAAACGTTCTACATATATATTTGATATATTCTTCATGAGGGGAAAGCATTATATACATATATATATATATACATAAGTCTCAACATCTTCCGCCTACCATCAAAACAACGCCATAGAAACAAATCGGCAAAACGAACATTCAGTAAATTTTACAATTATGTTACTCAATCAATCAATTAATTATCCAACCAAACTTATTTCAAATTTTGTGATATATGTAAGTACATTTTTGTACATTTTGCATAAACATAACCAAGAATTTCCTCAACATTCCGTAGCAAATAGTAAACAACATATTTTGTATATTGAAATACTGTTTGCGATGTTCAAGTTCTGTGGTCAATTATTATACGCATGACTGCCGATTCTTATGTCCACAGTTTACTATCCTGAAGTTACTGTTATTTTTGGTGTTGAACATTTGTTGGTTGTTAGGAAACTGTGTGGCGTGAGGTCCTATACTGGGTAGGCATTCGAATTCACACATAAAGAGTGTCATTGGATAAATACTATGTACAGGGTTGCCCATATTCGACGGACCCATGTTTTTTAAAAAAAAATCAAAGAAAAAAATAAAAATTTGGCGGTTGGCAATCTTATTCATTTAATTTGTTCCAAGTAGATTTGTTTACATCAATTTTTGAATATGATATATCTCAAATGGCCGCCTCTGGCGTTGATGGCGTATTGTGCCCTTTTTGCAGCATTTTCCATCGTTTTCGCCAACATTTCGGCCGGAATAGCGGCTATTTCTTCACGAATGTTGTCCTTGAGCTCTTCTACGGTCCTTAGCTTGTTAACGTAAACCTTTGACTTCAAATGTCCCCACAAGAAGAAGTCAGCGGGCGTCAAATCGGGCGAACGCGGTGGCCAGTCCAAATCACCACTTTTCGACATCAAACGGCCCGGAAACAAATTCTTCAGAAAATCGATTGTTATGCGACTTGTGTGCGGTGGAGCGCCGTCTTGTTGAAACCAGAACTGCCTCATACGCTTTCGACGAATAATTGGCATCACAAAATTGGTCATCATGTCGCGATAACGCTCCTGGTTGATGGTAACAGCATGGCCATTTTCGTTTTGGAAGAAAAACGGCCCAATGACCGTTTTCGCACTAACGCCGCACCAAACTGTGACTTTTTCGTCATGAAGAGGCAATTCTTGAATCTCCTGAGGATTTTCAGTGGCGTAAATACGGCAATTTTGCTTATTTACGGTCCCATTCAATGTGAAATGGGCTTCATCGGACATGATAATTTTGTTCCAAAATTGCTCGTCATCATCGGCCATTTCGATGACTCGTTGGGCCCATTCCAATCGACGAGGCTTGTCCGCAGGCAACAATCTTTGCGCCAATTGAATTTTGTACGGGAACAAATGCAAATCAACGCGAATAATCCGTTGTAAAGTGGACCGAGCCATGCCCAACTGCTGAGAACGGCGTTTTTGGGATGTTCTTGGGGACCTCTCAACACTGGCTCGTACGGCAGCGATATTCTCGGCCGATCGCCTTGGTCGACTTTTATTTGGCCTCTTCGGATTAGAAAGAGCCTCACCAGTCGAAAATTTTTCGTATAAACGCTTAATGGTGTTCTTAGAAGGCGCACTTCTCACATTTTTTAATATTTTAAAAGCACGTTGAGTTTTCACAATTGACTTCTTCTGTTGAATGTAAATTTCAACTATTTCAGAGCGCTCGCGTGACGTGTATTGTTCCATGGTAAAAATCTGCTTGGACTGACGCTTCAAACGCGGTATGTCATTAAGCGATCTGACATCTCTGTCAAAAGTTATGGCGTTGCCAGATGGGTCCGTCGAATATGGGCAACCCTGTAGAGGCAAAATGATTCGAAGTGTATTTTTATACATCGAAACTGTTGAATATATTACCGACTGGTTGCCACAGCTTTGAAGGCTTTATTTATTCGCAATAAAGATTTCCATTCAATTTACATTGAATTAAAGTTCTACTGTTCTATTGAACTTATTTTTGAATTTATGCAAGAAGTTTACAATTTGAACTGATTTTTACTATTTTTAATTAATTACCCCGAAAACTAAGACATCCCTTTAAAAAATATATGAGCGATGATGATGCTTCCTACTTCTAATCGAAGAATAAATGTTAACGTTTAAAAAATCCTGAACATTTCGCATTTTTTTAAGAAATGTGCTCAGTTTCTTTATAGGCCTCTTTTAGGAACTCTTTTATCTGTGCAAAATTTTGAAAATTATACCAGGATCATTTGCTTCGATCGCGAAATTTGCCAAAAGGTGATGTGATGCTAAACTAGCTTTGCTTTCTGGTATGCGTTCTGAACTAAACACACTAATATGTTAATAGTCTGCTCTCGCTAGGAGGTAGCAGTGTAGTGGGTAGTTTTATGACATAGAATTGTGTCCTTTCTTATTATTGAGCGAAAAATAATAATGTCTTCCTTTTTATCCTTTTCTCTCCTTAGTATGAGTTGGTTGAGATTTCTTCACAATGTAGCTCTTAAGTAATAGTAATAGTTTTAGATAACAAACTAAGCTTTAACTATCGTGTGGATAATGTAGTCCGGCGTTTAAATTATTCACTGCGAAGTTTTTATAACACTGATTTAGTGTTGCCCAGATCGATTAAGAAGAAATTGGTTAATGCTTATATTATGCCCAGTATTCTATATTGTTTGGAGTTATATAGTGGCACTAATAAACAAAATATGAGGAAAATTCAGATGGCGTTTAATAGAGTCACTGTAGAAATATTTGTATTCACAGAGGCGTCGTGTTCATTTAACAACGTATGTTAAGCGTTTCTTGGGCTGTAGTTTTAAAAATTATATTGATTTGAGGTCTTTGTTGTTATTCTATAAAGTTGTTCGACTGTGTAGTCATCAATGTCTTCCTAATTCGTTTAATTTTTCACATTCCACTCGTAATAAGCATCTTCTTATTCCTAGAATAACCACACTTATGGATCGCGTTTTTGTAGTAAGAACAGTTCGTACTTACAATTTACTGCCAAGCCATTTAAAAAGTTTTAAATTATGTCCTGATCCCTACAAAAGGAACATTCTACAACACTTTCGGACTTTACTGTAGAATGTTGTTTTCAATTAAATTGTGAGCAACCTTTACTACCGATTATCTTATATTTCCAGATTATATACCGATTTTTTTGTCTCTAATAATCACACTTTCTTTAAAATCATATTATATTTTTATACATTTCATATTTAATTTTTATTACGTGTTTTTTTTTAGCTTATAATATCAAGCAGGTTAAATCCAATAGATGAATTATTGTAATTTACTTATAATTGGCCGGAACGCTTTAAATTACAAGCCAAAAATAAATAAATAAATAAAGATCTTAATAGACATTAATTCGTACTCGGGTCCAATGTCTCAGAAAATATATATTTATTTTGCATGTCGTTATAGCTGTCGGTGAAATTCGTACGTTTTGCGCTGTTAAATGTTGTGAGGATTCAAAAAGGTCTTCAAGACGCATAGCTTTCAAGAACGTTAAGATTAACAATTAAATATAAAAGAACACGGATTTGAGTCCACTTCTAATTGCTTCTATTTAATAAATGTTTTTTTAGTGTTGAAGCTCGGTTTAAAGATTGTTTATTTTCACAATCCAAGAATTGTCTAACATACTATTGGACCAATTCTTCGTCTAAACGTTCTACTTGAGTGTCATCAGAGCACGATGCAATGGTGGTTTTATATGGCCTCGGGATACGTTTTTTTCTGTCACTAGTGAATAATTGTACTTAGACCACTGACTCTAAAGGAATGTCACTTCAACTTATTTCATAAAAAACGTGCAAGAAATACTTTTTAAATCGATCCACGACTTATTTCGTTATTGATTTCTAGAAATCAAAAAATGGCTGGCCTATAATACAAAACAATATCTTAATTAAGTACCTTAACTACATATTTGTCATTTTTCGTTTATGTAAGTTATTGGAAGAAATGTAAGCGCATTAGATAACTTATATTGTAAAATTTGCTAAAAAAGGGCGTCTAATAAGATTCACTTTCCCTAACGATGCACTGTCCGCAACATTATTTTTCCTTTGCTCTGCATAGTTGACGCGTAGTCATACCACACTGCAGATGATCGACTCCCATGGTTTGTTTGCCGTCCCGTTCGCGTTGTGTTTTAGTTTGCACTGACTTCAGTTTTTGCGCAAAAACGCACACACACATAAATGCATTAATGTGCTTATTTCCATGTGAGAAATAGTGCATCTGATTCTGTTTGCATGTGATTTTCATGTGCAAATATGAGTTGCGTTGCTTTTAAACTTATTAAACCAACAACGACAGTTTTTCCAGGGAATTCTACGGAACAGAAAGTCTGTATTTTTGGTTTTGACAGGTCAGTTCAACAAAAACTTTTGTACAAATAATGACTCAACCATGCAACAAATAGATAAATAAATTAATAATAGGGCTCCGGGGTATGAAATATTAAAAATAGCAGTGATCATAAAGTTTTTTTTCCTCTTTTTTAATTGATTTATGTAACATTGATCGAACCAGTCCAGTCCAGGTCAATTGAAAGTTTATACTGCCAAAAAAAAGTACCGTGAATTGCTTATTTAAAAGACCCGTTTTTCCACGCTAATTTAGCATAACCGTTCTCTATACTGAGACTGAGTTTCAGTTCTATCTGTCATTCATTTTGTTTACAGTGCTTCTCTTTGTCAATTCATCTCAAGTGTCTTTTAAGACTTTTGCTGTGGATAAAAAAGTAGAACAAATTTTTTTTTAATTTTGTATTGCAAATGCAAATTCGTATGCTGAAACGCTGATAATGTTTAGGGAGATTTCAAGGAAGCGAAGTAAACGTTGACAAAGTGAAGAAGATAATGACTGAAAATCGTCAATGAAATTTGAAAAAGATGCCACTAAACTTTCTTCATCTCACGAATCATGAACCAATTCATTATATACTTCACGATTGTTCTGAAAGATCTGAATTTTCTTCAGAAATGCAGTGCTGCAAAGGTAGCACGAGACATACTACAAATTTCCAGCTGATGCGCAAATGATAGAACCGCGTCAAAGTCGATTAACTGTTCTTTTGATTATTGTGGTATGCAAAACTGCAAATTCTTGCCAGACAGTCAGATGGTAGATAAAGAACTTCATATTGAGATGAATTTTGCATCACAATAAAGCTCTATCTCATAAGGCTCCTATTAAGAACGAAATTTGGCTAAAAATTCAACAAATATCTTCGAACAATCTTTATATTTACCTGATAAGTCTCAGACTTACATTTCTTTTCTTGCGAAAAGCAAAACGATTACCTCGAGCCACCTGTTTTTAAGCAATATTTATGTCTTCAATCGTTTGAAAACTGAATATTTCTGGGCAAAAACTGATTTTTTTTTTAAATGCGCATGAAAAAATATTTTGATGATTGGATTGGATTATTTGTTGGCATAATAAATTTTTGAGTTTTATTGATCACTTCTTGGTACTTTTTTGAAATTATCTAACGTAAAAATTTAGTTCACAGCAATTATTTTGGAACTGAATTCATTTCTTTGCGATATATTTCACTTTTTTATGTACAGGGTGGCGCACCAATGGCAATACAATAAGAAATTCAAACAACTTTTTTTAATGAATGCATTTTATTTGCTTTTTCATTGTATGGAAGATTCGATCTTATTTTATATAACTAATAAGTTTTAAAGATGGTAGACATCAAATGACCTCCGTGCTCATTCACGCATATGCGACACCTGATCAGAAATTATTCATTGCGGTCTGCGTATGTGTGCAGTTGCTTCATATTGGTGGAACCAATTGCTGTTGAAACGGATATCTCTTCAAAGCAGTTGTGTAAAAAAATCTTTCAACATCTTTAAATAACCCATTGACAGTTGGCAGTAGCACGATTCGCTTGCCACACTGTAGAAGTTATTTCATTGAGAGTTATTTCAAAAAGTCAAGAATTAACCAGAGTCTCCTTCGATTTGTAAGGCCCGATGCTATTTGAAAGCAATGACATACACTTTTATTTTTCTGAATTTTATTTCAACTAAAATTACAGCAACACTGCCATCTTTTTTTTTATCTGAAACACTCGTATTTCGTAAGTTGCAATGATCACTTTACTGTCATCAACACTTTTCTTTACACACGAACATTACTTATTAGCTTATGCCAGCAAACCCCACAATTTCTACCCGAACGTTTCGTGCCATTTGCGTTCAGATATGTGTGCACACATACACTGTGAAGTCATTGTCTACTGTTCTTTCCCAAATACAAATTGTTTGCAAACGAACTATACGTAAAACATCGATATCGCCAGTCTCCCAAATGCAATCTTTCTTGGCCTGAATGGCTGCCTGCCACTAGCTGTGCAACATGACAAATATTAAAAAGTTCACTATGTTTGAGTTTTCTCTTTGGCAAACCAACTTTAATTTAAAAGCTGATTTGTAACACATACTTTCTCGACTTGAACTACCGGCGACTGTTGCAGCGAGGAAACGACTGGATTTCACGTACTTGGATAGTTAAGGATACCGCACTTTGCTGCAGCAAATACTTTAGTGGCGCAGCAATGTGTGGGAATTGTTTAACAAGCGACTTTATGCTTTTCCTAGTTTGCGATGAAGCAAAAAATTTGAACTTTAAGTAATTCTTGAGCAAATTGTTTAAGTTTACAATTTTACTCTTGCAATAGCAATTATAACAATGGCATGAAGTTATTGTATACCAAGAGAGGTGTTAGTTTGTTCGCCAGTGTGGTCCTTATGCCTGGAAACCCCAGGCATACCAGTTTGTAACAGTGGTACAAAATGTCCAACAAGTTTTGGTAGTAACAAAAACTAGATGTAAAATATGCTTTATTTGAAATGTTCTACAGTGACATTGCCGGTCTCATTCGACAGAGTGAATTCAACATTGTAGTTCAGTAATAGTTTTTAATGTTAGCGTCAATAAAAGTTGGTGAAATGTAACAACTTCTTACGAAATAAATCCTAATTATTCAGTTCTAAGAAAATTCAGGTAAATCCAAAAATTCAAATGAATCCCCAAGAAACGAAATTATTCCGAAAAATACAATTAAATCAATTTAACTACCTGCAACCTTTTTTTTATAAAGAAACGGTTTCCAGATAAAAAAGTGAAGGAAATCCTAACAAATTTTTCAATAAAAAAAGATATAAATCCAAACAAACTATTTTTTTTTTAATTTAAAATATCTTACATTTTTGATACAACAGTTGTCGTTGCAACATAGAAAGGACAAAACTGTCGGTCAATTTAAGTTTTCATAATGATGTTCTTTTACGCTCCGTCACATATTTTTAATGGCCTGTCTTTTGACAAAGAACTTTGTGATGTTTTTTGGCTGTAATTTCGTTTAGTAAAGGAAAGTATACGGATTTTCAGCAAAAAAAAAAAAAAGTTGTCTGCTTATATCTATTCACATGTATACTTATTCCTACATACCTATATATACAATATTTCTATGTTCTATGTATTTGTTTTGATGTAATGAATAACACATTTTCCTTTTTGTGCATTAATGCAAGGGAATGAAGGTATACAATATCGTTTGAAAATATCAAACATTTCATACCCAGAACGAAGCATTTAAATTTCCAACTGTCTTTTGACATAGTATATTCAGGCCTTTTTGAGTTTATTGAACGACATCAGTGTGTCTGGCTTTCTAGCTGGCTGACTTTCTAGCTGGTAGACACGTTAACTGCAGTAAATCTTTATTTTTGTACATGCAAATTGACCTATTTTTCGAAATTGTTCCTAACCTCTAATTAGTTGACCGCTTTGGTGCGCAATAATCAGTAAAATTTTTAAACATAAATCACCGATTTGACTTACTTATTCTTAGCTTTATATTTTTATAAAGTTTCAAAAACTTAATGAGCGATTTAACCTATATATTCTAATGTTCATATATTTTACTCTATTGCGATAAATTCTGTCAAATTTAGTATAATCTAAAGTAAAGTCCAAGAAAAAAATGACCAGCATTTCTGATACTCACACGCAAATTAGTAGATGTTACGAGAGTCAATCTTTCCTTTGTGTTTTCTAATTTGTAAGATGCAAAAACTTGACCTTTTGTCCCTTGCATTAATTTCTAATGACTTCTAAAACTTGGAAGAAAGCGACCATATAACCATGTTCCCATGAAAATGTTTGATCCGGACAATATATTCTTAGCTTCATATATTTCAAGTAGTTAAAGAAGCTAAATTCAGTCAAACCTGGTATGTATCATGGTAAACTAAACGCCGTATAGTCACGCCTCTTAGGGTACGCATACGAATTGGTCTATTTTTCAATTGGCTATGTTACCTCTATAAGCCCTAAGTGGAGGATTTTGGTATTTTAGAATTTGGTTTTTTTTTATTACGTGGTTATTCAAATCGTTTTTGATAAGAATCCATCGATTTACAACTCCGCTTATGGCGCACCGTGAAGGTGTCCGATTTAAATATACAGATATTCACATGGTTTTATTGTTGGTTTACTCCCAGTATTTCGATCGACTTTGCTGGCTCACTCAGATTACATTCAAAACCATAACAACTCATTTCTGCTAAAATAGCCTAGTTTTCAACTTTGTAATATTAGTTGCAACAAATACTTTTGAGTGTACGTCTTCCTTGTATCCTTCATATTTGATACTGTAAACAAAATTTCATTGCAAAATTTAATTTTTTTTTTCTTTTGCAAAAATATGGTAAACAAGAATCCACATACCAAATTATAAAGCAGTTTGTTCCAATTCGCAGACAGACTGTAGACAAATTTTAAATAACATATTTTTTTTTTTTTTTTTTTTTTTTGAATTCTGGATTTATTACAATCTGTCCTTGGACATTCATTAATATTCACATTGGCCTACATACTACTTATATACTAAAATTTTATTTTTTATTCGGGAACACTTCCTTGAGTGTCCCTACTGCTTTATTCGTCCTGAGTAGCCAGGTCCTGTGTGGTTCTCCTCCCTAGTCTGGTAAATAATGGTGTTTCGTTCATCGGATTGGTATTTTTGTATTTTTGGACTTCTTCCTTAATGAAGGGTGTTTTCAATTCTCTATGCAACTGTTTGTTCGAGAAGTATCTGGGTGCACCAGTAATGGAGAATTTTATTCTCTTGTGATTGTGTTAATAACAGAAAACGATGGATGCGATCTAATAGTTGTAAGTAAATCAGAACAAATTACAACAATTATAATTCGGTTTCTTTTTCTTTTCAAGTACGTGACAAAAAAAGCTTCCATAAGTCTATTGTGACATACGATATGTACTAAAAATGACCAACTTGTAAAACTTTTAACTGTACTTCAGCTTCTGTTTCAAATTATACAAAATTTTTAAGATTTGTGAGTAACGACTGTAACGACATGTAAAAATTTTCAAATGATTACAGTTTTAATTTCAATGTCAATTCTAAATGTATCTATTTTTATAATTCCTGCAGGCAAATCACAGAGCTTCCTTTACGATTAATATTATTTAATGAGGACTGAAAAAGCTAATTTTTGAAGCGTAGTATTCGAAGGCTTTCCATGGCACTCCTTACTCATCTAGACAACGAAATCATTGCATTTTGCTGTTTTCAATTATAACGGTTTTAATTGTCGGTTATACTCGCAGCGTACAAACTCATATGACACAGACGCTTTCCCTTAACGCATGCATAATATATTTAATAATGGAATTTATGCGTCATTAACCTGGAATCTGGATTGCATAGCAAGAAAGATAGAATTCGTTTCTGGCACGAGTGGATTTATGTACGCCTAGAGAGGGCTTTGCGATTCAGTAACGTCGTAACGTCGCCTCTCTCTTCTAATTTTTAGGCTGACAACTCATACTTTATTCAATGTTCTAGAAGGTTACACTCACATCTTACTGTTTTCGACTAATGACTTCTATATCATTATCATAAGCAAGTAAAACTTGACTTTCCTTAAAGATGGCTCCAGTCGTGCTGACTGCAGCTTTCCTCATCATCATATTCGCAAGTATGCTGAAGATATCGAATGGTAAACTATTGTACTGCCTATATCCCTCTTTGGTGTAAAGGACACTTGCCTGTCGTTTTTGAAGACTTTTTTTCTAGTTAACCGCATACTACCGCCTCATATGAGGTCTGCATGTATAATTGGATAGTATTTAAATAATATATATATAAATATGCTGAGAGGATTCAAAGGAAGCTATATGTACTCCATATTACAAAGAAACATTTTTTACAAAATTGGTTTCTTTAATTTTCAAAATTTATGTATTTTAATATGTTAGAGCAGTAGAAATTGACAATAAACCAAATAATAGAATTGAGTTTTTTTTTTTTTACTTCTTTTTGAAATTTGTAATTTTAATACACATTAATTTGAACTGTACTTTGAAGGGAATCTTTTAAACGATATCATAAATGTATTAATAAAAAATTCTCAACGAAATATGATATCTCACACTTGACACACTCATCAAATGTGACTGTCAGCGGGGCAGTGATTAGTGAACTAGCGAATATCGTTCACAAGATTAAGGGTTCAATTCTATATACAGTCACTTATCATTACCTGCGCCTGAGGAACAATTCGAGTTGTTGGGTAAGCCAAAAGTCTGGTACTAATAATAAGTGTAATCCCACTAAATATGACAAGCTCTCCCATACATTACATTCATGAAATGCAAGGACATTTTTTTTTGCATTAGTACCACTGAAATTACTTACATGTGCTAAGGACCAAAATTTATGAATTCGTATTGACTTCTCAAAATGTAAAGCCTCTCCAGTTCAGAAAGCTTCGGATATTTTGCTGTAAGTTTAATCCTCCAATATCTCAGATAATTTCGTTTTCATTAACGTTGCAACTAATACCAAATCATCCGCTCAGTAACTACTGTTCCAACTACTTTATCTCTACTCATAACAAGTGATATTTAAAGTATGGTTACAAATATAATATCTGTCAAAGTTGCTTTACACTCTGTCAGTTTCACTCGGTGTCTGCTTTCTTTAAAGCGAAAGTTTTAAAAAGGAGGAAAGGAAAACATAAGAAAATATTTTCTTTTCTGACCAACACAAACTTTATATCTGCTGGTTTACACATACGAAATATATATACATAATATTTCTTTACTTTTATTGTCCTGGCTGTAGCAGGTGTATCTGTCAGGTCTGCCTATCGAAATTTTCTTTATTTTACGCGTTCTCCTATTTCATTTTCAATCAATGCTTATTTTACGTTTGGCTTAATGTTACTTATTTTTAAACATTTAAAGACAGCTTTTGCAAAGTTTTTAACACTTTCCGCTTTTCGGTCCTCAGTTTGAGGTCGAGTGGAACTAACTTCGCCGTCAATTTAAAGGCGGTTAAAAACAGGCTAAAATCACCACGTCGAATTGAGCTTTATTTGTCATTTTAATTGATTTCAATTAACTATGTCCTTTGAGCCATGAAAACGCCAAAAATTGATAGGCTCCGGCGAGCAAGAACTGGACTAATTAATGAGCAATTACCTACTTAACACCAGCGGTATCTGGCACCAGTCGTCAACGTGATCCTTTTATCTCCGATGACATCAATTTCCTGTTTACTAGGGTTGCTGTCAACCACATCGCTGGTCATTACTTAAAGTTTAACATAATTAGGAACTCATCGATAGCGTTACGTAAGCAAAATCAAATGAGGACTGACGTGTGAAAGTTCCATGTTTTCTGTCGTGATTGCACAGGAATATCGATTGGTGTCAAACCAGGCTGCAAATATTATGCATAAATAATACATAACACACATTCAACATTTAAAAAGCAAACTTGATCATGTAATTTGGTATGGAGGTGCTGACGATTTTGGGAAATTAAAAATAAATCAAGCGAAGAATAGAATTAAAAACAAGTGAACAGGAACAAAATGGAATAGACGCAACTTATTTGACCAGGTCAAAGCATATGCTCACCACCAATGATTGCATGTTTCATTTTCCGAATATTTGTATCTTACTAATGCAACTTGTCCCATCCCCAATATCTCCAAGTCATAGTACTGTGAAAAATTTGGTCCTTGTATTAGTGGGTTTTTTTGTCAATTTCTTAATCAACAAGTAGTTGCAGACTAAGATCGCATAGTAGTAAAATCTAGGCATGGTTTCATAAATAGCATATATTAAGATTGGAAATCACATTTATTTAATCTCGGCGAGAATTCACTTTTTTTTAATTTTGAATTTCTTAGACGAAATTCCATCCAGAAACATTAACGCAAAAACCAAAAAAAAAAAAAAATAATAATAATAGAATAACAAATTTTGACTGTAACGCTCTATTAAATTTGTGATTCACATCTAGGTATATAATCTAACATCAGATTCATCAACCACATGGCATATATCAATGTATTACTTAATTATATCCAACCAATCAATAACTCAGAGGCAATTTAAAAAACTTTAGCCATTAACTATAACAGCGGTTGAAGCTTGAGGCTTGGTACAGATCGAAAAAATGTTACCAAGCCTCAAGCTACCTTTTCAATGGGGCGAGATGATTATCCAGCAGTGTATCTAAATATATCACCGTAAATTCCGGTGAAAAATTCTGTCAGCTACCTGGGCATGCATCTAGATAGAAGGCTAATATGGAAAGATCATATTCCATCCAAACGGCAACATCTAAGTATGAAGGCGACGATGATGCTTTGGCTCCTGCGACCCAAATCTGTGCTCAACCTATCAAACAAACTGCTTTTACACAAAACAATTTTTGTGTTATAGTAAGTAACTCCAATATTGACATTTTGCAAAGATTTCGGTCAAAAATCCTTCATATTTTAGATCTCCCATTCGGGCTGTATTTATCAGTGAACAAGAAAAAATAATTTGGTATACGTAATAACTGTTATGAATTAAATCTAAGGTAATTTGCAGATTGTAAATAAAATAAAATAAATTAAAAACAGTAAAATTTGTTGTTTTATAATTATTTGAATGCTTCTTTGTAACTTAAATATTTTCAAAGAAACTGTCAGGTTTCTAAATGAATTGGTTTGAAATAACCATCAATAACCAGCTCATTGAGTAGCAATTCCAAATATTGAAAGATGTCACATTAATTTGTTTAAGTATTAAACGATATGAGAAGTGAAATTAATCTGTACTCCATATAATGTTTATCTTCTTATGATGGTTTCTGACACTTAATGATACTGAAAATGGTTAAATGCATATTTGAGTCGTTCTTAAAATTCACCGACCTTACAAATCGATTCCTTTAGGGAAGAACAAATAAATGAGACATAAAAAATATAGTTTCATATTTAAAATCGTACCAATTACAAAACAAATTTATTTACAAATCCTGTTAAAATTTATAATGCACTTAATTTTAAAGCAAAGTCCTAGCTGAGATTGGAAAATATTAGCGCTGTTTCATCTGCTGCTATGTAATGGCCAATCTGTACAAACAATCTAAATGGGAAGCCAAATAAAATCACGAACAAAAGAAGAGCCACTGCACTGTTGTTTGTTATTCGTTGTTCTGTGCTGTTGTTATGTTGTGCAATATGACACCACAAACAAATAATGACGTCAACAATAACATCAATGACCACCACGACCACTTGCAACAGCTACAAGAATCTCAACAAAAGGCCACACAACACATGGGAGAGCGCAATAGAAGCGGCTGTGGCAGTGATAATAAGGACAGAGACAGCAATTTATTCGTTTAACATATATTCTCTGTCCTGTGGCAATATTGAAAACTTTAATGTTTTTTGTTGTTGTTGCTGTTGTCAGATAGTGGCACAAATTAACATGATACAGTGGTCGCTGTAAGTTTACTTCCTCCCATTCTATATAGTATTCGAGAAATTGTATTAACTGAAATTAATAAATTAACAAATTAAAATCTGGCATATTTCGTCTATTGAATATTAATATATTCAAGATTGTATTTATAACACTTAATCCAAATTTTCTGGATCAGTTACGATTACTGACATCGTAAGGTCTCTGATCATAAAAATAAAATGTCACAAACAGCGGTAGATTTTATATAAACGTTCTCTTAGGCACCACTAAACCTTATTTGTAGATTTTATGAACATATAAACGAGTATTGAGCATATCCACCAAACCAAATGCTCATAGTTGTTGGTCCTTTATCGGTCCAAATATCTGTGCAACATGAATACACCTTGAACGCCACATTGGAAGAAATTGTAATATTTTTATTAACTGACAGTACAGATTTCGATCAGCTTTACAAGCTGTAGTCTCTGAAATTGTTAAGGGAAATTTAAAGTCACACCCAATTCTTAATTTCAGCCCAGTTTCTTATTAAACTGTAATATTATTTTCAATTAGTTGCTTCAATTAGGGGCTTCCCTTGGCATCAGAAATAATAAAGCTTAATAAATTCACATGGATATGAGAACATATAATTCAAATTTCTGGCCAAATTCAGCACCAGTTTTTTAATCGACTAAAATGGATTTGCCGATGCTTTGATTTAAATTACCGATCGAATTCGATTTTTATATTATGTGCACAACTAAGTTCCTGCTGTTTGCCAATGGCGCCAGTTGTAAGTGCTAATCGATTCTGTCATAACCTAAACGTTATGAACCAAGCTTAGAAATATGCATAAATATACATGATTTAGTGCAAAATAATCGCCATATGCGAGAAATATTGATTTCCTTCTTTCAATCAAAGAAAACGGCGGCAGAGGCTCATCGGGAGCTTCAAAACATTTACGGAAATGCTGCTTTAAGTGAAACAATGTGTTGAGATTGGTTCCGTTGCTTTGAAGACGGTGATTTTGATGTTGACGACAGTTCGCGAAGACGAAAAACCTTCGAAGACGTTGAATTGACCGCTTTGATTTATGGGGATCCGCGTCAAACGCAGATAGAGATTGTTTCAGTATTAAGAGTTACCCGTCAAGCCATTTCAGGGTAGCGATTGCATTCGTTGGGAATGATTCAAAAGCAAGGAACTTGGGTTCCTTATGAGTTGAAGCCAAGGGACGTTGAGCATCGTTTTTTCGCATGTGAACAACTGCTTCAGCGACAAAAAAGGAATGGTTTTCTTCATCGTATTGTAACGGGTGGTGAAAAATGGATTCATTACAGCAATCCATAGAAAAGAAAGACATGGGGGCTGCCCGGTCAAGCTTCTACATCGTCGCCTCGCTGTTGGAACCAAGCATAACCATTACTGAGCGATTAAGCCGAGGTGTATGCGAGAAACGCCCATAATACGCAGAGAGGTACGAAAAAGTGATTCTTTAACATGATAACGCTCGATCTCATGTGGCCAAGCCCATTAGAACCTAGCTGGAAACACTGCAATGGGAAGTCTTACCCCATCCGCCATATTTTCCAGATATTGCGCCGTCCGATTATCACTTTTTCCGTTCCACTCAGATGACGACATCAAGGAATGGCTAGATTCGTGGATATCATCCAAAAATGAAGAACAATTTTATCGTGACGGAAATCGAGCTCTGCCAGAAATATAGGAAAAAGTAGTAGCTGGCGATGGGCAAAACTTTCATTTGTAAAAAACACGTTTCCATAACAAAGTTGTATTTTTATAAAAAAAAAAAGAAAATTAGAACTTAGTTGCCACAATAGTATAACAAAATCAACTGCAAAATATTCTCCTTATTTTACTTATTAATTCCATGAACTTCAAATTATCTTCGAGAAAAATAAAGAAATGAATGAAATGTTGGCCTAACTTTTTTAAAACTTTAATATGGCAACCTTCTGATTGCCATTTTTTCGTTGAAGCAGTGAATTCCACTCGTCCGAGTTACTGCCTAGCGATATAAGCATGTTGCAATATTTAACAAAGATGGGAAGAGTGACAAAACAGCAGTAGGCAAATGAAAAAGGTGTTTTACAAAGACAAACAAAGTTTCTTCTCTCGTCTGTTTCTCTATAACTAAGCAATCACTTTTCAATAACTATTTTACATGGCAGTAAACTAACAACGATAACTTACTAATAAATAAACTAGTTCTACCACAAAAGACCTTCAGACGGTGGCTCAGAATTTGATACAAATTCTGTAATAACGGATATTGTCTGGTTTTTCGGTTTGCTGGGTATGGTCTGCCTCACATTCTTATAGTATATGACTGTAAATATGTATACATGAGTGACCATATTTAAACGTTATTATCATTGTTTGTCATAAATTGCGGTCAGATATTGTTAACACATCAGCAAAACCTCAGCATATTCAAATGAACAGTAAACATTTGGATTTTAGCAATAAACTCGACAACACACAGATCCAGGGACTTACTGGCACATAATAGATAATATTTCTATTTCTATTTCCTATCTCCCTCTCCCTCACTTGCGCTCACACACACATACATAAACACACAAAAAAAGCACTTATCCTATGCCATATTATTTAATATATGTACATATAGGCTTATCCATTTTTCGTTTTCAAATAAAGTTAAATACCACTGTGATTTCGATGAAACTTTTATTTCGTTATAATGCTTGGACCTTGCAATTATGTACGAAAGAAAATGTCATTTAAATGACCCCCTCTAGATTGTTTGCAGCAGTGGATACTTTTGAGGTACCTCCAGCGTCATTTTCGGAAAAATATGGCTTAACGACACCCCCATTTTTTCCTGATGCAATTATTTTTTCACAATCATGAGGATTCTTCGAGCCTCATGTGCGTCAATTTTGCTGACATGTCCACTGAGTGAGAAATGAGCTTCACCGCTGAAGAAAATTTTGTTCAATGGAAAGCCCACATTTAAATCACCAATTTTTTAGTAAGTTTTAACTATTTTTACGCGTTTTTCGGTTGTTAAACGACCCATATTCGTAAACTAAATAATAAATCTTTCACGTTTGCGAATAAGGTCTTAAGTCAAAAAAATGCATTTTGAGTTTTTGATTGGGTTTAACTCAATTTTTTTTTCTCTTTCGTTTGGTATCAATAATTGAAATCTAGCACAACTGCATCCAATCGTAATCATTTGGTCTTTAGGCACTAAGTCAAACAATTTCATAATTCGTTTGGTATTAAATAAGTTTCAATTTTACATTACGAAAAACTATAGTATATGACTTAAGACCTTATTCCCAAACGCCAAAGAAATAACACTAAATAAATAACGGTTCAGTTTACGGATATTTAATACCTGACAGCCTTGCCAGATCGGCGGCTTTGAAACCACTAAATGGATAACCGTATATATGGAAAGACTCTGATTTTACCAAACGAATTTTACATGAATAAATGATGATAACTCATTTGTTTGAAAGCCACAATCAGGGGAAAACACAAATACTACCTAAACATTAACAAACCTAAATTTTTATTTAATTTAGGAAAAAAATGTGGATGATCTGTGGGAAATGAGGGAAATGAGCGCAACTAAAGCATAATTAAACAAACACGACGAGTGAAAATATGGTATAAACATGGACATATAAATAACTTGTAATACAACAGCGCACTTATTTGTTTATTTCGCAATACATATTCTAAAAAATATTATGGATTTTTAATACTGCAACAAAAACCCATCCACGGAAGTTCGGAGTGCGTGACGTCCTTTTTTTTTATCTAGCTTTTATCTATTCGGTGAAATCGAAGTGAGTTGCCTGCATATACCTGTTCTGTATAATCCGAGTAACCCAATGGTGGTTGTTGTTACATAATGATAGAAACTTAAATCGGACTTTCAAAACTTATGTGTAATTGTTTGTTTTTTGTTTTGTTGTTGATCGAATATATAAAGTTAATGCGAACCTAATTTAGTGGCCTATTTAGTGTATCATGCATCAGGTAGCTATTGTATATTTAAATCTCCAGTATATTGTTCAAAGAACTTCAATCTTCTGGTTCTCACAGGCCATCCTCAGTTTATACGAAATTGGCTAAACAACCCCATTCATAGTTTCAGTTCATTTGTCAAAGTATATATGATTCGACGCCCGAAAAAGTCATTCATTTTCCCCAGCTGACCGAATTTTACCAACTTCAACATCACGAAACCATTTATATAATATATTGCACTCTAATGCCAACCATTTGTTAGCCGATGGTGCGTTTTAGTCTCCTTGTTGTCTGTTTCACCCTATAAAACTACAGATATCAAAAAATCCATTAATACTACGTGCCTGTGTCTTCAAAGTAATGCTGGCTTTTACTTCAATGATTTCAGCTTCAGCCGTTTGTTTTACACAGTTACACCAGTATAGTCCATTTTTCATGTTTTATTCCCTAAATATGCGTTTTTGTTAAATAGCCGACATAGCCGACACTGATAGATGATCTTCCACGCAAATTTTTTATATTTCTAGCTCCTTTTCTACCCCCATTTGTTCTCCTGAAAATAATGGTTCCATGAAATCCTTCCAATTCCCGTGGAGGCCTAACAGCTTAGTAGCTTAGTAGTAGCCAGTATAAGTGGTCAAAGCCATTGTAGAAAGATATGACAGATTAATACGCTTGCTTTGATCCAAACTAACCAGCGAGTTTAAGTCACATCGCAACTTATCACAGAATGAAAATTTATTACACAAAATCCTGTTGTTTTAACTGCTGCAATGGATTCGTACTGACTGCTGTTGACGCAGTTGAATCAACAAGTTGCATTCTTTCTACCCTTTTTGGTTCACAGTTTAATAGTTCAAACACTTCTTCGCTAATTTATATTATGTGTGTGTGTGTATGAATGCTAATATTGGCCAAAAATTCGGCAATGTTTGTTGATTATGTGCCTTCAAAATTACTAGTTATTAAGTTATTAAATAGTTTTTAAGTTATAAAGTTTGTATTGTTTCCTTGACGCAGAATCTACTTTTGAGGTCGCCTCCATAAGATTTAGAACATGCGTTAATTTAACTTTGTCTTCAGGGAAATGTTTCCTCGATCACCCATATTCTGATTCATTTCAACAACATTTGCAGCTGAACAGTACACACGAGCACTAAATAATATTTTGCCACCTGCATCGAGACATTTTTTCCGAATTTTTATCAAATACCCCAATTGTATGGTTGATTATGCTTACCCAAAGAAAGGAAAAACTCGCAGTGTTCAAACTGCATTTTTGTGTAAATGATCATTTTTGTTACCATTTGATTTGACTGTTCTTAACCATTACTGTGAATTGACGTGGTTGAAAAAAATTCCTAGTCATGCTGATAAAGTTAAATTAGGTTGTTTGGAATAAGCTTTATTCTTTCACATAACGTATTCAAACCCAGTACAGAAATGTCAATCATTTGAATTGGAAAGGTTAGAGCTAGAAGGGGGTGACAAATCGTTATGTTATTTTTAAAAAAATAATAATGGAGGTACAATAGAAACTACAGAGGGACAGAGTTTGTCCTTTTGCTAAACCGTGTCTTTATATGAGATACGTAATTATTCCCAAAAGGTTCTAAATTATGGTTTTAGCTTCAACAAACATTTTTTTTCTTCGTCATCCATGTTTCCAATACTAAAATTTACGAACTATTTTTGTCATTCACATTAGATCTGCCCAAGGAACATTCTTAAAAGGGGGGCATTTCTAGAGCCTATTACATAGTCATACCTGAATGGGCTTAAGATGTAACTTTGACGTTATATTTTCCTGCTTTCTTTGCATCACCTCTCCAACCTACATTCCTTTTCATCATTTGCGCCACTAACATGGCTTTCCCGTGGGCGATAGCATAACCAAACCTGAAATTACTTTCACTTGCCCAATTTGGCTACAGAATTTGGCTTTACAGAATTTTCCATTATTTTCTTTTTCAAAAAAATAATAATAATAATAATAATAATAATAATAATTTTTAATAGTTACTAAATTTAAACTGTCCAATTCCAATACAAAATGTCCATAAACTTGCGCGAATGTGAATTCCGCCACTTGTCAGAAAACAACAAGTCTAAAAACATTCTTTCTGCATAGCCAACAAAATGACGTTCCAACATTCCTCTTTCACTAACCTTACTGTCATCATAGCAGTTAAAACTGCTTTAAATTGCATTGCAAGTTAAAGCGAAATTTAAACCGCCAACTTGTCGCACTTCGCAAAGTTTCATGTCCACTGGGACTTTTGTTCCTGCATATGTAGGTGATAATATTGATGGTCAGTGACGAAGCGTCATCATCATCACTATTTGATTTTTTGTCTTCTCTGGTGTTTTTACTATAATGGCGAGACAGTAATTTGCGCACTTTGGAGGAAGTGAGGGCTCATACGTGTTTTTTGTAAGTGAAGGCAATTGGCCAACAATGGTTTCGATGATGGCCTTAAATAAATACTCGTATACATATGCGTGGGAGTGTATACAACTACATGGTATTGGTTTGTGTCAACAAAAGCATCCATGTGTTTCCATGCAATGAAAGTTTGCAGTTTGTGGTTTTCGTTCAGCGTGTTTTATCATGATTTACATTTCCGTAGTTATATATAACCAACCAACCAACTTCTGGTTTAATTCAGTTTGGTGTCATTCTGAGATAGTGTAACACCTTCAGATGTGTAAGCATTTGCTCGTATCGTAAATCATATATTGAATACATCCTAGCAGTATACAAATTTTTGAAGTAAAAGAAGGGGGTATTAGTGAAAGTATATTTCTATATCCCTATCATAAATTTGATATTGTTTTGCTGTTTGTAGTTTGAATATCTTTTAGAAACAACACAGCTTCCATAAAGTTTAATATAATTGTAAAATAATTTTTTTATGTTCAGAAGTTTTTAAAAATTGACTAAAACCAACAGGCAATGCACAGGCTTGATGTAAGAGGGATGTTTTATTTGCATACTAATTCGCAAGTACTGCCCATGAAGTAATTCAAATGCGAATTTTCGGGATAAACACCAAACGGTTGTTTGAAATTTTAGATACCAACAGACCTAACTTTGCCTAAATTTAAATTTCATGGACATTGTTTCTCATCGCTTATCTGGTCCAAAATATTTGCTATGATGCAATGTGCAATTTGCCTTTCAGGCTGACTCACAGACCTAGTACATTAAGACCCTGTACATTGAAACCCAACAGCTGCCTATTTAAATATTTAATTTTTTCATTTTCTAAGAGAATAGCAAGTTCCCTTTTGAAATTTGGAATATGCTATCTGAAAGTTCTACAAAAGTAATTGCACTCAATGATTTTTGAGCTCACTTCAGAAAATGTCGGGCTGGATCCATAAAGGAAACCATCCTCTTCCAAAGTAAACATCGTAATTTTTTTACGCCTTATTATCGATTGTAAGACACAAAGCAGAGAATTCCAAACTCTAGTTGCTCCAGGTTTCATGCATATCGAAGACTTTTAATTTTCATTCGCCCTAACAATTTAATATTTGACCAAGTCATGTCGCAATATATCTAATGACACAAATTTTTTTCACCTGAAATGTTTAAATTGACTCCTGATGACTTGTTGGCGTCTTCAACTAAGATTCTGCTTCATACTGCAAGACAGTTAAAACCCTTTCTAAACAGAGAAAGCATTTTGAATTAAACAAGCAAGAAATTCAGTTTAGGTAGTTGCAATTCCAAAACCGAATTCAAACTTCTTTCGATGTGGTGAGCAATGTAGACAAATATTGCAACACTGGCACATCCACAATTGGACTCGGCCATGAATCAATCAATCAAAGATGTAAGCGTAAGCCTGGTAAAAAACTGGATACAAAAATTGGATACCCAAATATATCCACTGCCTGTTTCAACAAACTCTGTCTCTCTGTCACACAAAGTAACGACATATTACGTAACCTATGAACACTGAAGCAAAAACTACTCTTAAAAATAAACAACAAAATACAAGTCACGCTACGATGAGTAATCTCTCACGGCGTTTAAGGATTGATCTTACCTTGTTGTTTCCGATATATGAATCCAACTGGCACCGTAAAAATGGATAAAGTACACTATTCTTAAAGTTGAATATTCGTACATTTTTTCGTAGCTACAGAAAAAACAGGCAATAAAATTTTAAGACTTTTAGTTAGGACGTGTGTGGTATTCATTCCGAATAAACTTAATTTTGCTTATATTTTTTAGTTTTTGATTTTTCAGAATTGGTAACTTTAAGTTTTGCGTTTGCATCTTCGATTTGTCAAATTTCGGTATACAGATTGTTGTGAACTTTCTAAAAAATTTAATAAAACCCCTTTTACTATTTCTGGCAACGAACATACTTTGTTATGATATAAGCGCGCGACCTAGTAAAAAAGGTTCCCACGGACGACGAAATATACAAAAATGTATATCAAACTATTATAAAAGGTTATTAATTTTTCGGTTTCGAAAGTAAAGTTAAATAAAACACACATAAAGCAATGATTATAATGCGTGGAGCTTGCCATTATGTACGAAATACAATGTCATTTAAATGACATGTCATTAAAATTAACAGCTGACACCCTTGTCAGATCGACTGTTTTGAAATCACTAATTGGATAATCCTGTATTATATTTATAATATTAAAAAAAGCTATATTTTTCTACAGCTTTGTATTACGAGAAGAACACATGTTCCAGTCTCCATATCCCTTTAAAAATAAAACATACAGCGGATATTTAAATAAATGCCCCATAATTTCCTGCTGCAGTTTTTCTCTTTCTGGTTAAACAAGCTCATCCTTTAGTTACCTCATGTTTCCTTACACAGACTACATGAACATGTTCTAACATTATCTGAGATCTCTATGGCTTTTATTTATAGCAGCCATAGTTGTTCGGAAATTGAATAGCAATCACACCTTCCACATGCTATCATCGTACCCACGACACTGCACATGCTTAGTATGACTCATACGCACCCGGTTGTTTGTGTGTTGCCCTGCATGGCATTAGAAAAACGCGCATACCTCCGTTACCCCTCTTAGGATAATCCTTTTAATTTCGTGGATATGTGTAAATTCTCCCAACTGTTGATGAAACAAAACAGCCACAGCCCCCAACTACTCAAGATTTGATTATAAATTGCATGCAGCTCGTGTGTAGACAAGAACCGAACCTTTTAGAGGTACTACTATGACTGCATTCAATTACCTGAAATGAATCTACTCCTGCTAACTAAGCGTATAACCACTTACTCGTGACTGAAACTGATATCAAAGCAGGTGTATTGTGGCGTCACTTGATGATCCATGCTAATGTAAAAAGCTAAAACCATTTAACCACCAAGTTCGACTTCAGTTTACTACGTTTGCATAGCAAATGTCGGAGAACAACAGGAACGGGATTATTAAATACTTGCAACAACTGCAACAATCACTCCACAAGCGCATCTTTGGATGCACAAAATCAATTTAATGCCACGACCAAGTGCGTGTTCGTCTGCCCGTTGTAGTCTGGCGGTTGGTTTGGGTTTCATGACCGTTTGCGTTGGTTTGCTCGGGGTGATATGAAATTCCATGCGATGGCTTAATTGGATGGAGGAATCACATGTGCGGTCTAATAAAAGGCCCAGCCGGTAACACAATTAAGGAAATCTGATAGGACGTTTACAGAATGAAAGGTCAGTAAATGGGATGCTGAAACTTTCCAACGGAAGTATTTTTGTGCAAGAAACGTGTTTCTAAAACAAAACATGTCTTCACACTACAGTAGTGCACTAAATGCTTTGGTTTACCAACTGATTGTAGTCAAAGGTCACAAAATATGTACAATATCAGAGTACTATATTGCAGATCTCCGGTTAAAAGGTTGTTACTTAATATAGTATATACTGCAGGAGCAGCGGCAAAACTTTTCATAGTTTTTATGTTACAACTTTGAAAGCAAATTAAAAATTGAATATCATTGATCGGTTTAATTTGCACCAAGAGCGGGCGTAGCGGAAACATGAAAATGCAAAATTAGTGAGAGATCCGTTATAAGTGAATACCCAGATGTAAAAACAGCTAGAGTTACGTGAGGATTCGGAAAATGTTGAATAGCATAGAGATTGTATGTATAGGGTTATACATTTAGTAGTATCAACATCGCCGGTCTAGCAAGGCTTTCACCCATTAAGTATTTATCATCTGAAGTGTTATTTATTTGGTGAAAGGTTTAACAACCGAAAAACTCGTAAAACTAATTAAAACTTACTACAAAACTGGTGATTTGAAAATGGGCTTTCAATAGAACAAAATTTTCTTCAGCGATGAAGGTCATTTCTCACTCAGTGGATTCGTCAACAAACAAATTTGTCGCATATGAAGCTGGGAGAATTCAGAAGTGATTGTGGAAAAGCCACTGCATACGGAAAGTGTGACTGGTACGCACTATGGTCTGGAGATGTCCATGAGCCGTATTTTTCAAAAATGATGCTGGAGGAAGCTCAAAAGGATCCAACGCTGCAATTAATCCAGAGGTCATTTAAATTACATTTTATTTCGTACATAATAGCAAGGTTCAACAATATAATAAAATAAAAGTTTCATCGAAATCTCAGATTTTTGTTTGTTTTATTTTACTTTACTTTTGATTATCATTATATTATTCCGACAATCGCTTTTTTTAATTTTTTGAAGACGAACGTTGCAAGCCACGAAGGTCTAAAACACAATGCAAGCGATGATTGGTGGCGAACTGATAAGTGTAGACATAATCACGGTGGAGTCTTTGAAATTTAATTGAAGTTCAGAAAGATGCATGTATATATTTTGCTCATTATTATCTTGACAAATCCAAAAATCTGAAGTTTAATACTTCAAATATATTCTAACGAGTTATAAAATGTGTGATTCATGGTTTAGAATTCACAAGATGCAAACCCATTCACCAAAACAATGCAAAAAAAAAAATTACCAACGAAAGTGATGATGCCAGTTTACGATAGCCAATAAAGATTTGAAGTTGTCATTCCCTTGGTAACTTACCAGAGCGTAACCACTAAATACTACGCGGAAACAAGGCTTATCATAAGTTTTCAAACCACAAGCGGAGTAACTGCGCCATTACTTCTGCCTCTACTGTAATGATCCAATCAACGCTGCGGGCCTAAGGTGATCCGTTTACCATTTTGTTCTCCAGATTAAGAGGAAACCGAATATAAAAAATCTGCATAAAAAATATGGAAATCGCAAAAAACGTGCTAAAACTATAACTTGTAATTTAACTTCAACTTTTGTACTAAGAATATTTGTTTGTTTGCCAAGTGTAAGTAAGATTTGGTCACATTAGCGTCACATCATTGAAATCAAATATCATTGAGATTAAAATTTGAAAAATTTAACGAAATTTTAAAATAGCATTTAGCAGTTAAAAAGATGTGCAGCGGCAAAAAAGAAAATGCAGAAAGAGCGTAAAATGTGTTAAACTAGTAACTGGTAACAGGTAATAGTGAAGCTATTCGAAGTTATTAAAAGTCATTCTTAACTCAGCGGCTTAACAATTTTAAAGTATGCAATAAAATACATTACGGAATAAAAAATGAAAAGATTGAAGATTGGAAATCAAAATTGAAAACTTTCTCTAAAATTTTACGTTTTTGCTTTTCTTAGCGCTTTTAAATATAGCGAAGCTTTGACCGCATCTAATGCAAATTATCCTGTGGTGGCTGCAAAATCGCCGACTGTAACAGTTTTGGTCAGTAAAGTCGCAACACAAAAGAACATCTATTTTGATGTCTTATTAGAGATTACATTTAATGTGCGATGTGGTGTAATGTAATCATATTACATAGAATAAACAATAATGATAAAAGAAAAAGAAAAGAAAATCACGTACTTCGTAAACGGTTTACTACAGATGTGCACATTCTCAATGATAGTGTAATATAAATACATTTTTTCAATTTATTGCGAAGTTAAAATATTAAAAACAAAAACAATTGTTTAATGGGTGGGCGCAAATTTCAATAAGTACACAATTTTATAAGTGTATTTGATGATGAAAATTGCATTCCAAAAGAGAAAGAATCCATTGAATTTGAGCTATATTCATCAATGTAGTGGGCCAAAATGCTTTTAAAGCGCCAAATTAAAATGTCATAAATATGTATTAAAAGACTTTTAACCAAAGGTGGTGCCAAGCCCATTCTCTATCAATTTTTATCC